>JABUQX010007570.1:35000-50540 GCA_015478945.1 Trachelipus rathkii | reverse complement strand
ACGGGGGGGCTAATGAAATGTTGAACAAATGGGTCAGTTGGAACATTACAGTTCCCCACCCCAGAAATAACAATTTATAATATATATATATATATATATATATATATAATATATATAAATATAAATATATATATATATATATATATATATATAATATATATAATATTATAATTTATATTATATATATATAATATATATATATATATATATATTTCTTCTTTCTTTTTTTCATCTTCTTCTTTGCCCCAAGATTGGGGGGGTGCTGTACAAACATCGGAAAAGAAAAGCAGTAGGAGGACATGACAATAAGTCAAAAAGAAAAGCCCAGCCTTACCGCCCCCCTCTGTACCATTATTAGTGAGAACCTCGTCACAGACAGAAAATCCAACCTAGAGCATCATGGGACCGCGACGGACCCTCACTATGTTAAATCGTCAATGTAAGGGTTCATCCCCTGGCCCAGGTGGGCCACAACCATGCCCCCATACAAAACCCGCCATTCTTACTCCTATCATGCACCTTTTATTCTCGCCTCTGCCAACTCACATTTCTCTCCTTCAGACATTCGTTTACTGATTCAATCCACTTTCTCTTCGGTCTCCCAGCCGGTCGGTTCCCAAACACACTCACCACTATACATCCGCTTAACCAACCTACTATCATTTCATTCCTTTCCACATGACCAAACCATTCTCAAAATACTTTCATTTATTCTCTCATTTACCCCTTTCTTCACACCCACAAACCACTCTCTAATACGTTCATTCCTCTCTTTATCAATTCTTCTCACACCTAGCAACACCCTAAGATTGTCCATCTGAACACATAACTTTAGATCTATAACTTCTTTATTCCAGACCATAGTCTCACCACCATACAATAACACAGGTAACAACATACCCTCATGTAAGACCCTAGCACAATCAAGACTTTGTCCCTTTGCATTCACCAACGATTTAATTGCCACCAGCCACCTTTCCTGCCATTTCACAACTTTCCTACTACACTCTGGATCAATCGTCCGTTCCTTCTCATCCAACATATACCCTAAATATTAAACTCAGACACTTGTTTCTAGCTGCCACCATCTAACATAACTTCACACGAGGAGTGTCCTCACTCACAACCATAACCTTACTCTTATCCACGTTTACTTTCAAAGCCCCTCCTTTCACACACCCTGCCAAATCTTCTCTATCAATCCTCTCAAAACTCTCTTCAGATTCGCCACACAGGACCAAAATCATCGGCATATAATAGGTAGGGCACCCTCCACTCAACTCCATTCTCCACCATTCTAAACACCATTTCCTGCCACCCCACCTCAAATTCTTCATAACCCCATCCATATACAAAATTGAATAACCAAGGCGACATAACACAACCCTGTCTTACTCCGCTATAAATCCTACCATTCACCATTGACACCATTTATTCTTACACACGCTTCACTATCGCATACATACTTTGATTCCATTCAGAAGCCTACCACCAAACACCATATATCACTAACCTGCCATAACACTTCCCTATTAACTCTATCATTACGCCTGTTTGCAAATCCATAAAACCTAAATACAATTTATTCTTCTTCTCCCTATTTTCTCAATCATTTGTTTCAATGTAAAGATTTTGGATCCACACATCCTCTACCCTCCTAAAACGCACCTTGTTCTTCTTCAATCAGTCCGTCCCTCAGTTCACTCGACGCACTCTTTCGACCAAAATACCAGCATATACCTTCCCTACAACACTTCAATAAACTTATTCCCCTATAATATTCTACTCACGAGATGCCCCGTTTTCTCCCTACCACCTTGATGACAAGGAGTTCAATTACATCCGCGTGCGTCCTCCTCAGATCCCATGGAATGTCAAGCCTCCATCAACGCCGTGGGAATTGAGAGCGACAAGCGTATCCGCAGAATCAATTCAGATACACTTGACATTCTGCGACCATTCCTTTCTCTTGGATCAATAGTTGTTTCTAATAAACAGAGTCCGATTTCATATGGTGCTAGATACGGCTGCCAGATTTACCATTACTTCTTTCCAACTTTCTCACACGCTACACACGATTAACTCCTCCTTACTAATGAACTCATCCCCCAAATAAACCATAATCCTTTCATATAGCACCATCAAAACCCGCACACATTACACTAACACATCAATCATTACTGTTAAATATTGCTTGCAGATTTTTCGAAGATGTTCTTTCCACACCCCCTCACATTCCATTTCATCAGTTACAACAAAAGCACCATCCCTATTCATTATTCTAAGAAGACCCCTTATCTCATTCTTAACCTTTCGCGCTTCCTTCCAGAAGGGGTTTCCTATTTCCTTGTATGTCCTCATTCATCCTCCTTCCAAAATGTTCATTTACTTTTCATTTACCTCTTGTTTCTCCTACGTATACACCTTTAGCTATTTCTTTTTTCCTCCTTATATAATTTCCAAGCATCTTTCTTTTGGAATCTTCATCATTTGCTTTTAGCACATTCAACCACGTCTTCACTTAACTTTAACCGCTTTCATCACCTCTTCATTCCACCATTCGCTTGTTAACATTCTTACTTCCACCTTTAGCACATCCACAAACTTCCTTTGCACTACTAACAATTGCTTCCTTCATTTGCCCCCAGATTTGCTCAGGTATCAAACTTTTCACATTCAACCGTTTACTAGCGAAGCGCTCTACATACTTACCTTATTATCTTGCAACACTAACTTCTCACTCTTAATTTTACCTACTTCCTTTCGTATCCCCTTCCTCTCCATCAAGCCCCCACTAACTAATTTTACACTAAGAACAACATGAATGATCCGATAATTCCATTCCTAAACCCCTAACTGATTAACATCCAAACACATACTTCAACACATTCTCCTTCTTCACCAACACTAAATCAAACATACTTTCCTTCGATTACCCATCTCTACCTACACCAACTCTAGTATACTTATGGATACTCTTGTGTTTAAGAAAGTATTACTTACACACATACCTCTCTCCTCACAGAAATCAATCACCTTCCTACCATTCTCATTTTCTCCAGCAACCTCAAACCACCTCTAATACCATCCCTTTTTTGATCGACTATCCACCCATTTCAGGTCCCCAAAAACTATCAATCTGAATCTCCTACTCATCCATCCAAAACATTATTCAGATTATCCCCAAAAAATTCGTACTCTCTTCAACGTTTCCCTCAGATGCACCATACGTCACAACCACACATACCTTGAACCTTTTCAAAACCTTAAATTTAACCATTTAGAATTCTAGGACTCCACCACAATCAAAGTCTACCATAGCTTCATACCACAGGTCACTCATCAAAATTGCAACTTCCTTTCTTCTTCCTCTCTCATTCTCTTCCACACCAGCACGCCACACATTTCACCTCATACCACTTGCCTTCACCTCTTCCTTTCATCTTTTTTTTCAGTCACAGCGAGCAAAAATCAAATTTACCCTTTCTAAATACATCCACAACTCTCTCCTCGTTCTCCTCAACATTTATTCCTCTGGACATTCCATGTACCCATACGATTCATACAATTTCGCCGAAAGTTAGAAGGTCGTTTACGGCGAACACGACCATCTCCGAGGCATGCATCAGCATTCCTAGCAAGAGATATAGATGGTAGTAGGCAGCCAACCCAACTACCACCGCCCCTTAGTCGACTTCTACGACACGCAGGACATACGATGTGGGAAATTCTTTCTCCCCGCACACAGGGATATGAGTAAGTAGGGATGTCTGTAAGGTTGTTATCTAGAAGTGGGGTGTGTACTTTAATCATGTGTATATTGATATGTGGATTAATGGGGTTAGTAAAATATGTTGCCGGAGGATGAGTGGGTTTGAAGAAATATGACGCAAAAGAGAAAGACGCGCCACCATTAAAAATGGGAGTTAATTTCATCGTTCGCAGTATGCGTGTAAACACTCCCTCAATATATATATATAATATAAATATATATATATATATTATATATATATATATATATATATATATATATATATATATATATATATATATATATATATATATATATATATATATATTTCAAATTGGGGTGAGGTGAGGCAAGATATATGATGGTATTTTGGTTGAAAGTACATAGAGTGGCTGAAGGACTGATTGGTAAAGAATAATTTGCATTTTAGAAATGGTCGAGGATGTGTGGATCAAATTTTTACATTTAAACAAATGATTGAGAAAATGAGGGAAGAATAAAAATTGTATTTAGGTTTTATGGACTTGCAAAAGGCGTGGGATAGGATTAATAGGGAAACTCAGTGGCAGTTGTTAATGATATATGGTGGTGGTGGTGGTAGGCTTCTGAATGGAATCAAAATTATGTATGACGATAATAAGGCGTGTGTAAGAATAAATGGAGTCGAAAGTGATTGGGCTAATATTAATAGCGGCGTGAGGCAGGGATGTGTTGTCTCCTTTGTTTTTTATTTTGTTTATGGATGGGTTATGAAAGAATTAGAGGTTGCCAGGAAAGGTGTTCAAATGATGGAAGAGAGTGGAGGGTGTCCTGCTTATTGTATGCGGATGATTTGGTTTTGCTGGGTGAATCCGAAGAGTTTGAGAGGATTGGTTGGTGTAGGGGTTTGGCAGGGTGTGTAAAAGGAGTGGTTTTGAAGTAAATGTAGATGAGAGTATGGTTATGGTAGTGAGGGAGGAGAGTTCGTGGTGTAAAGTGTTAAATGGCAAACAACTGGAACTAGTATCCGAGTTTAGATATTTCGGATATATGTTGGATGAAAGGGGAATGGATGATGCAGAATGTAGTACGAAAGAAAAAGAGAAATGCGAGTTTGGCAGGTGTGAGAAGAAATGTGCATAATAGAAGTGAATGGCTGGGTTTTGTGAGGGGTTATGGGTGTGGCCTACCTGTTCTAAAGGAACCCCACATTGACGAGATGCCATAGTGAGGGTCCGTCGTGGTCCCGTGAAACTCTAAGGGTTCATTTTCTGACTAAAAGATATAATGGGGGCGGTAAGGCTTGGCTTTCTTTTCGACTTGCGTTTTATTCTTCTACTACCCCAGTCTTGGGGAGAGGAGGTGAGATATTATATATATATATATATATATATATATATATATATATATATAAATATATATTTAAAATATATAATATATATAATATAATATATATATATATAATATTAATATATGATTATATATTATGTATATATGTATGTGTAGTGTGTTTTAAAACTAATAGAACTTAAAGTACAGAGTTTTTTGAAAAACTAAATAGGGGATGAGAAAAGTTGATATATTTCTATTTTGTGTGATTTGCAGGTGAAGCTCGAAACCAAAAATCCGGGCACTCCTTCGAGAGTGATTCATATAAGAAACATACCAAATGAGGTCACAGAAGCAGAAATCGTGCACTTGGGTATTCCTTTTGGAAAAGTCACAAATGTCTTGGTACTCAAGGGAAAGAATCAGGTAATAATAATTTTTATTATTATTGTTGTTGTTGTTATTAGATATTGATTGGACTCTTCGAAAGTTTCTGGTACCATTTTAAAAGTTTCTTCCTCCTCCTCTTAGGCTTTCCTTGAAATGTCCGATGAATCCTGTGCCAGTGCTATGGTGACGTACTTCACAAGTTGCGCGGCACAATTAAGAGGACGCGCAGTATATGTGCAGTTTTCCAATCATAAAGAACTCAAAACTGACCAGACTCATTCTAACGCTGTAAGTGGAGCTCTGGTGGTACATTTAGAAATACCTTATACTTTTCTTTCATTTTTTTTTTTTTTTTTTTTTCATTATTAGATTCACTATTACAAAGTTGAGTTTTGTTATTATTATTATTAAATATTTTTCTCGTTAAGCAAAGTACAAAAGTATATTTTCATTATAAAATTTCTAAGCTTTAGTGTGATATATATATATATATATATATATATATATATATATAAATATATATATTATATATATATATATATATATATATATATATATATATATATATATATATCATATATTATAATATTTATATATATATATATATATATATATATATATATATATATATAAATCGGCCCTTTCTGGCCAAATCAAGATGTTTTTATTTGGCAATGCAATTAAGCTTAATGATTTTTTCTAAATCTGTTGTTGGAGAACCCGAGCGCGCAAGCGGCCCTGCAGGTGGCGCAGGCTTTGGTCAATCAATCAGACACCCAAGGAGGACCAAACACGGTGTTACGAGTCATTGTCGAGCACATGATTTATCCAGTCACCCTCGATGTTTTGTATCAGGTAAGTTAAACTTAAAATTATTTGTAGTAGTGGTATTCTTTCTGCTGCGCCATTGCATCAAAATATTGTCAAATCTAATGAGGTAGAAATTTATTGGCAGTAAAATGTTTTTAAAACTGCTTTTGATACAAAGTTGAATGTTTTTTTTTATGTATAGTAATAAGGTGATGAAAGATTAATACCAGGGCTGGTAGCAAAAGTTCATAGCCATTAAAATTCTTCTTGTCTTCTGGCTCTGGTTACAGATATTTTATTTACAGTTTTAACTTTAAATTTTATCTTTTAACTCTTTAATCCATTTTAATTACTTTTAATAAATTAATTATTAAAATTAATCAAATTATTAAACTAATAGTTATTAAAATTAATACAAAACTATTTTTTGAAAACCAGTCGGAACCAGTGTCCGCTTCAAAAGTATTGGTTTCAGAGCTGGAGTTGCAACTTTGAAATAAGGGGGTGTCAGCCAGAAAAAATTCACACCACCCCCAGCCCTGCTTAATAATATACTGGGAGAGTTAATTTTAAATGGGGTCATAAGAGCTGCTCTGTAAGTTATATGAATCTGAAAAATGAAGTAGGGACAACTGATAAAAGTAATCTAGATTTGATTGAGGTAGTTAGAATTTATGAATAGTAGATGGTGGTAAAATAGTTTTGAAATTCTAAAATCGATTGAAATTGTCATAAGGATGGTTTTGAAACGGATAAATTGTTCCCAAACGATAAATTTTTATAATGATGAATGCGGTGGTAGCAATGAAAATTATCGGTTTTTATTGAATGTAGTGTGTCTAAAAGTTTAGCATTGTAAAAAATTTCTAGATAAAAAAATCTCGAATCGGAGATGTCAGTTTTTATACCTTGATGAGCTTTTAATATTTTAATTTTATTATTATTTATTATTTTTATTATTATTATTCTTATTATGATTAATATTATTACAATTCTTTTTTACATAGATTTTCTCCCGTGTTGGTAAAGTTTTAAAGATCGTCACTTTCACAAAAAATAGTAAGTTATATATATATATATAATATATAATATATATATATATATATATATATATATATATATATATATATATATATATATATATATATATATATATATATATATATATATATAGAGTGAGAAGTTGAGAATGGTAAATCTGCAGGTATAGATGAAATTACTGGTGAAATGATCAAGAATCGGAGGCGAGATGGTGATTGATTGGATTTGGAAGTTGTGTATTAAAGCGTTTATGGAGGGTATAGTTCCAAGGGATTGGAGGAGAGCGGTAATAGTACCCTTATATAAGGGTAAGGGAGAAAAGGGGAACTGTAGAAATTATAGAGGAATAAGTTTGAGTGTTTAGGGAAGGTATATGCTGGTATTTTGGTCGAAAGAGTGCGTTGAGTGACCTAAAGGACTGATTGAAGAACAAGGTTTGCGTTTAGGAGTGCGTTAGGAGGATGTATGGATCAAATCTTTACATTGAAACAAATGAGAGAGAAGAACAAGAAATTGTATTTAGGTTTTATGGATTTGCAACAGAAGTATGATAATATTAATAGGGAAGCTTTATGGCAGGTGTTAGTGATATATGGTGTTGGTGGTAGGCTTCTGAATGGAATCAAAAGTATGTATGACGATAGCTGGAAGCGTGTGTAAGGAATAAATGTTGTCAATTTTGATTCGATTGGATTGATGCATGATGTGGTATGTCTCTTAGTGATTCAATTTGTATATCGATAGGGTTATTAAAGCCTTATAGGTGGTTGTGGCAGGGGATGGTGTTAGAATGATTTAGAATAGAAGAAAGTAAAAGGTGCCCTACCCATTTATTATATACTGACGTTTTTGTTTTGTGTGCGAATCTGAAGAGAGTTTGAGAGGATTGGTAGAGAGATTTGGAAGGGTGTGTAAAAGGAGAGGTTTGAAAATAAACGTAGATAAGAGCTAAGGTTATGGTGTGGAGTTGAGGACAGTTCTCCAAGTGTAAGTATGATTAGATGTGTGAGCAGGCTGGAACAAGTGTCTGAGTTTAAAATATTTAGGGTATAAGTTGGATGAGAAGGGAACGGATGAAGCGAGTGTAGTAGGAAAGTGTGAATTGGACAGGAAGGTTGGCTGCTGCCAATTAAATCCTTGTTGGATGTAATTGGACTAAGTCTTGAGTGCGCTATAGTCTTATATGAGGGTTTGTTATAACCTGTGTTAATGTATAGTAGTGAGACTATGGTCTGGAACAAGAGGTATAGTTGTAAAGTGCAATGTGTTGAGATGAACAATCTTAGAGGCGTGTTAGGTGAGATAAGAAGTGACAAAATGAGGAATTGAACGTATTAGAGAGTTGTGTGGGTGTGAACAAAGGGGTAAATGAGAGAATAACATGAAAGTATGTTGAGATGGTTTGCGTCATGTGGAAAGGATGAATGATAGTCGGTGGTTAAGCGGATGTTATAGTGGCGAGTGTGTTGGGACCGACCGGCTGGAGGGACCGAATGTAAAGTGGATTGAGTCACTAAACGAATGTTTGAAGGAGAGAAATGTGAGTTGGCAGAGCGAGAGGAAAGGTGTATAACAGGAGTGAATTGGCAAGGGATTGTGAGGGTTATGTGTTGGGCCACCCTGGCCAAGGATGAAACCCTTCACATGATGATCTACCATGGGAGGGTTCCGTCACTGTCCCATTGAAGCTTTAGGGTGGATTTCTGTACTGCGGACGAGTCTCACTAATAATGGTACTGAGGGTGTGGTAAGGTCTGCGGCTTTTTTTTCGACTTTTTGTCATGTTCTAATACTGCTTTTCTTTTCCGATGCTCGTTACGCATCATACTCCCTTTCTGTGTAAAATAGAGGTAGATTTAAAGAAAAGAAAAAAAAAAATATATATATATATATATTATATATATATATATATAATATTATATATATATATATATATATATATATATATATATATATATAGTATATATATATATAATATATCTTTTTTTTTTTTGCCCCAAATTTGGGGTAATGTGCCGTACCAGGATCGGAAAAAGAAAAGCAGTAGAAGAATATGACAAAAGTCGAAAAGAAAGCCCAACCTTACCGCCCCCCTCTGTACTATTAATTAGTAAGAACTCGTCGCAGTCAGAAAATCAACCCTAGAGCTTCACGGGAACGCGACGGATATTCACTATGGTAAATCGTCAAGTGTAGGGTTCATGACAACTATAACCCCTCACAAAACCCCGCCATGCTCTCCTGTCATGCACCTTTCTTCTCGCCTCTGCCAAACTCGCATTTCTCTACTGCAGACATTTCTTTACTGACTAGATCCACTTTTTATGTGGTCTCTTAACCGGTCGGTTCCCAACACACTCACCACTATACATACGCTTAATCAACCGACTATCCTTCATCCTTTCCACATGACCAAACCATCCCAACATACTTTCATTTATTCTCTCGTTTACCTCTTTCTTCACGCCACACAACTCTCTAATACGTTCATTCCTCATTTTATCAATTCTTCTCACACCTAGCACGCCCCTGAGATTATATATATATATAATTATATAATATATATATATATATAATATATATATATATATATATATATTATATATATATAATATATATATATATATATAATATATATATATATATATATATATATATATATATATATATATAATATTATATATAGTATATATATATATTTTTCCCCAAGACTGGGGGTAAGGTGCGTGACATGCATCGGAAAAGAGAAGTTGTAGAAGAATATGACACAAGTCGAAAAGAAAGCCCAGAATTACCGCCCCCTCTATACCTATCAGTGAGAACTCGTCGCAGTCAGAAAATCCACCCTAAAGCTTCACGGGACCGCGACGGACCACACTATGGCATTTCGTCAGGTGTAGGGTTCATCCCCTGGCCCAGGTGGGCCACAGCCATATCCCCTCACAAAACCCCGCCATTCACTCCTATTATGCACTTTTCTTCTCTTCTTTGCCAAACTAACATTTCTCTTTTCCAGGCATTTCTTTACTGACTCAATCCACTTTTTCTTAGGTCTCCCAGCCGGTCAATTCCCAACACACTCACCACTATACATCCGCTTAACTAACCGACTGTCATTCATCCTTTCCATATGACCAAACCATCTCAACGTACTTTCATTTATTCTCTTATTTACCCCTTTCTTTACACCACATAACTCTCTAATACGTTTATTTCTCATTTTATCAATTCTTTTCACACCTTATACTCCCTTAAGATTGTCCATCTGAACACATTGAACTTTAGATCTAAACCTCTTATAGCAGACTATACTCATTACTTACTATACATTAACACAGTTAACAGCATACCCTCACGTAAGACCCTAGCGCACTCAAGACTTAGTCCTATTTTAAATCCACCAACGATTTAATTGCACCAGCCACCTTCCTGCCCTTCACAACTTTCCTACTACGCTCTGCATCATCCGTTCTCTTTTCATCCAACATATATCCTAAATATTTAAACTCGGACACATGTTCCAGCTGCTCACCATCTAACATAACTTCACACCGAGAACTGTCCTCACTCACAACCATAACCTTATTCTTATCTACGTTTACTTTCAAACCCATCCTTTTACAAACCTTCCAAATCTCTCTACCAATCCTCTCACTCTCTTCAGATTCACAACACAAAACCAAATCATCCGCATATAATAGGTAGGGCACCCTCCACTTGCCTCCATTCTCCACCATTCTAACCATTTCCTGCCACCCCCATTTCTAATTCTTTCATAACCCCAACCCCATCCATATACAAATTGAATAACCGAGGGGACAGCACATCCCTTCCTCACTCCGCTATTAATATTAAACCAATCATTTTTTACACCATTTATTCTTACACAGGCTTCACTATCGTCATACAAGCTTTTGATTTCATTCAGAAGCCTACCACCAACGCCATATATTACTAAACCTTCCATAGAGCTTCCCTTTTAATCCTATCATACGCCTGTTGCAAATCCACAAAACCTAAATATAGTTTATTCTTCTCCCTCATTTTCTCAGTCTTTTGTTTCAATGTAAAGATTTGATCCACACATCCTCTACCACTCCTAAACGCACCTTGTTCTTCAATCAGTCCTTCAGTCACTCGACGCACTCTTTCGACCAAAATACCAGCATATATCTTCCCTACAACACTCAATAAACTAATTCCCCCATAATTTTTGCAGTTCCTTATCCCTCTTACCCTTATATAAGGGTACTATTACTGCTCTCCTCCAAACCCTCGGAACTATACCCTCCATAAACGCTTTATTACACAACTTCCAAATCCAATCAATCACCATCTCGCCTCCGTTCTTGATCATTTCACCAGTAATTTCATCTATGCCTGCAGATTTACCATTCTTCAACTTTCTCACTCTACCCATTACCTCCTCCTAGCTAATGACCTCATCCCCAAAATACCTATTCCTTCTGGCACCATTAAACCCACACACATTCACCATCTCCTTCATTACTGTTAATATTATACAGATTCTCGAAGTTTTTTTTTCCACACTTCCCTCACATCCATTTCATCAGTTACAAAAGCACCATCCCTATTCATTCTAAGCAGGTTTTATATATATATATATATATTATATATATATATATATAATATATATATATATATATATATATATATATATATATATATATATATATATATATATATATATATATATATATTATATATATATATATAATATTTTTAGATACATTCCAAGCACTTATTCAGTATCCTGATGTGGTTGCTGCGCAAGCTGCCAAAATGACTTTGGATGGTCAAAATATATACAATGCGTGTTGTACTCTTCGCATAGAGTACAGCAAGCTTACAAACCTAAACGTGAAGTACAACAATGACAAATCCAGAGATTACACCAACCCAAGCTTGCCTACAGGAGACCCAGCTTTGGATAACGCTTTGGCCATTGGTGGTAAGTGCTTGATAATTAATGTCCCTTTCTCCCTTTTCTTTTTGTTAAGAGGGAGGAAGTATTAAAGACACTTTAAATTATATCCCCCCTTTTTTTATATATATATTTATATTATAGTGAGGAGTTGGTTCTTCCCTCCCTCATCACCTTCCCTCCCCTACTCATAATCGTTTGGTTAGATACTTTTTTTCTGCTTGTGTCCGGCTTAGCTGCTGATTCTCGTGATTGAGTATATTATTATTATTATTTTTGCTTATGAAGTGAAGTTTTTAATTTTTACACTACCATTAATAAAAGAGAGAATATACTTAAAAACAACCATATTATAGAAATTACATTTGCAAATAAGCAGAATGCTCTTTATTAATATTTTGCTGCTACTTTTCTTTTTACTACTACCACCACCACTTACTATTACTATTATTACTACTACTACTACAAAATTAAGATCGCTTCCTCACCAAAGAACCTTACTTGATCTTGCCTAGTCTTGCCTTGTCTGTCCCTCTCATCATTTTATTTCTCCATTATATAACTAATTATTTTTATATGTATATATATATATATATATAAATGTATAAATATATTGAAATAGTTTTCAAGTCATTTTTTTAGTTCTTAGGTAAATAATTATTGAGTTTGTTTTATTCGTTATATTTTTTTTTTAATGATGATTCATTGATAATATATTTTTTTGTGTTTCTTGATTATAGTAAAATTGTATTAATAATTCATTTTTGTTTATTAATCTTGCCAAAGATTGAGAGAGATTGGTCAGAAATGCCCCTTTCACCTTTTGTATTATTAATCATTAAAATCATTTTTTTGACATACTTCGAAGCACCATCATTTCCCAGCTAAACGCCCTGTGCACAGTTTTTTTTTATTTATTTTTTTTGTTTTTTTTATAGTTTAAATTTAAGTAAATGTTTTTTAATTTTTTGTTTTTAAAATGAGAATGACACATCACTCTCACAGCCCTTAAACCTACCGCTTCTTTAATACTTACTAATAAACCCCTTTTTTAAAATGTATGTTCTACCACTAAGTTTCTCTCACCCTTTTCTGTATTTTCGTAGTTTTCTATATATTTTTATTTTTGACTCTTGGCTTCTTGCACTGGTCTTATTAACGTGTAAAGACTGTCTGTCTGTCTGTCTGTTTCCATCTTTGCGAGGCGCTGCTGCTTTTTCTTCATCACTTTTGATCTTCCCACTTCATTGAGGTGGGTTACGTTTGTGGGCATGTGTTGATGATGATGTAGTGTATTGTCATTGCTCATAATAATAAATTAATTGGCTTGATCATTCATTATTCAATTCGATTTTTTGTATGTAAATTTCATTTGATTTGATTTTATCACAATGAAATGGCACTTGGCCAATAAAGATTAGTGTCAGAGGCTGTTTGCCAGGGAAGTGTTTGGTGGTGCTTGTGCGTGTCGTAAAAGTGCCTGCTGAGGGTGTGCTATTTGATATATTGTAGGTGTCCCTGGTGGTATGTTAGCCTCCCCGTTCCCTGGAATGCATGGATTGTCATCGCCGTTAACAGCTGCCTATGGGAACTCGCCCATGGGAGGAGGAGGTATGAATTTGCACCCATTAACCTCATGGAACAATAATAACAAAGATCAAACCATTTTCAATATCTCCTCACTCTCTCTCTCTATTATTATTATTAATAATAGTTGAGATTCATTCTGTAAAGTTAAGAGGCAATTTCCTTTGAGTAGAGTTTTTGATAGAAGATCTAAAATATTTTTAAGAGTGGATTGAAAATGGTTTAGTCGTTTTTATAATTTGAAACTAAACTAACATTTATTATTATTATTATTATTATTATTATTATTATTATTATTATTATTACTATTATTATTATATTATTATTATTTATAAATGTCAATCTTATTCAAATTTTTTTATTATAGATAATGAGTGGATTGATATATTCTTTCGCACTCGTTGTATGAATATAAAACGTTTCTTTAGAATATTGAAATCTGATCTAATTTATACACTAGTTTTTAATATCACGTTCAGTATTTAAGAAGTCAGTTTTGCTCCATCTTCATATCTGATTCTATTTATATGTTAAGTACTGTATGTGATTCTTAACATCTCGTTCCGATTTTTTGCACACTATTACTTTTTTATATGAATTGGGCGATGTTTTATTTTTTATTATCCATCTCTGTTAACTGTTTTGGCGATGTAGGTAATATTATTTAGTATATCAGCGGTAGATAATTATCTATATTTCCATAGTTGATACTCGTTATCAAGTGTAATTATTATTCCTGCATTAGATGAACTCATTATTGCTTATCTTATTAAATCTCCTGTAAACTTTTTAGGAAATGCCATATTTATTATTTTATTATTATTATTATTATTCGATTTTCCTAAAATCAATTTGAATATTTTTAATATATATATACCACTATATTAATAGCTTTCAATAAGACTGAGGACAGAGACTATAAACTCGTTTGAGGATGACCATACGCGTATGTATGGTAAGATCTATCTATTTCATCGTTCATTATTAAACTCAAGCGATGTAATTAATTGAATTGGTATAGTTTGTTATTATTGATTACTATTATTATTATTATTTAATTGATTAAATTATGTTCTGATGAATTTAGGTAGATGATGAGTCTCATTAGCTTGATATTTCAATAATACTCGTATGTTTTCACAGAATGGTTGCATTGAGAGATACAGAAGTAATATAACTAGGTGTATATGGATGTAAATTAGAGTGTCAAAGTAACTATCTATATTACCTTTAGAGGGAATAGTCAGAGCTAGTGAGATCTCTCCAATAAGTAGCATGCTCATCGTACCAAGACAATAACATACTATAGACTGCACATATGAACTAGTGTGCGCCGGACACAGCATCTATGTACGGCGCCTGGGGTAGTTTATACAAAAGGACGAAACGCGAGTTTTTGAGCTCAGATATTTCGTCTCTAGTCTTACATTGTAAAACAACTCGTTACATAGGGTAAGTGAAAGTATATTTTTTGGATTAATTTAGTTTATAATATCGAGAGATAGTTTTGAAACATGTATAGACACTCGATGTGTGTATTTTTGAGTTAGAATCGTGTCAGGACTAGAACGTATATGTCGGTCAAAGTTGCGGAATGGCTATAACATTTATTCTAATTGTAAAAGTAGAAAGCGCAGAAGAAAGTCTCAATCGGTGACGAGAGAGAGAAGGAGGCAGAGAGGTAGAAGAGAGAGGTACGCAAAGAAGA
>JABUQX010007570.1:22500-27500 GCA_015478945.1 Trachelipus rathkii | reverse complement strand
TATGCTATCTTCTTTAAATCTTAACTTAATAATATATATCAATATATTATTGTAATATATATATAATAGCATAATATATGTAATAATAATATGTAATAGCATAATAATGGCATAATAATATGCTATATATGCTAGCTAATAATAATATATGTAATATGTAATATGCATTTAGTATAATAATAATAACAATAATATATGTAATATGTAATATATATTAGCAATAATATTAATAGCCAATATATGATTGTCTGTAATAATAATAATAATAAATATATATATATATATATATATATATATATATATATATATATATACCACTACCCCGTTTATATATATACTATATATATATGACAGGTCTTTCCAAAGTGCTTAATTTATTTCATCAAATGTCTTTAGAAAACTGATATCTTTCAATGGGTTTTTATAAATTGTTTCAACAAATGTTACCCTAAGGCCTAAAAGTGCTTTTTACAAATGATTCTTTGAAACGAATGTTTCCAAAGTTATTATTGGTAAAGATTATCATGTGTTGTTAGTGGTTTAACTATATTGAAGCATGAAAATGTTATAAAAGGAGAATACAAGCGACTGAACTATCGTTTGAAATATTATTATGAGCTTTTACATATAGAGAATCAATACTAAAAGAAAATAATATTTTATTGTTACTAAATAGTTTATCGAAAATCTGTTAATCTGTAAGTACTAAACTAAGCAAAGTCATAACAATTAATTACGATCATGTCAATTTGCATATATATATATATATATATATATATATAATAACCATATAACATAATATATATATATATGTAACTTAATAATAATAATAATAATAATAACAACCTTTATATATATATTATATACCTATATATATTTAACCATATATATATATTATATATATATAGTAATATATATATATGCTGCTGCTATTTGTTTATATGTAACATATAATAACATATATATATATATAACTTAATAATAACTATATATATATATATATATATATATACCAATATAGTTTAGTTATATATATATATATATATATATATATATATATATATATATATATATATATATATATATATATATATATATATATATATATATATATATACGAATATAGTTTAGTTATTCCATAAAAGAATCCAAAATCCTCTTCATATATTTTTTTTAAATTGACCTTTAAATGGGAAGGTAGCATTTGAATAATTTTTCCTATTTTAATATTGAATAAAGTAAGGTACTCTATTTTAATATTGAAATATTTCTTTATTTTTCATATATTTGATATTCCCTCTTACGCGAAAACGGGTTTTAAAATTGTTTCTTGCTGTTTAAACTATAAACGATTTTGCACAGTTTAAAAGACCTTGCAGTATCTGTTAAAAATTTTAAATATATTTTGAGCAATTTTTTTTTTAAATGGACTTGAAGTACAAACGTATATATTCAATCCGTTGATATATATATATATATATATATATATATATATAAATAATAATATATATATATATATATATATATATATATATATATATATATATATATATATATATATATATATATATATATATGCGCTTTCTTATCGCTTTCTATCTTTACTCTTCTTCTTCTTCTTGCTATCTTAACATCTTAACCATATATATGTATATATACTGTATATAACCTGTAATAACTTATATATATATATATATATATATATATAACAATAACTTATATATATATACTATATATATATATACATATATATATCCGTTGATATATATATATATATATATATATATATATCAAGTAAAGGTCAAGTGGCAAATAAAATGATCGTTTAACGTTTGCTTAACAAATAAATAGAAAAATAAATTGTTAAATTTTATTACAATGAACAAAAAAAAAATTTTATCTTTACAAAATGAAATCTTATTTTAATTAATTAATTATTTATTTATTACAAGTTCTACAATTAGTAATTTAAAGTTTCATTCTTCTTGCTGTTATTAGTTGCAAATAAATAACTTTCATATGCAATTTACTTATAAATTTTTAGGACGAAATTTTGATACAACCTCCTCCTTTGAATCTTTGTGCCCAACTGTCCTTGAAAACTAATTGGCGTTCAAGTCTTGGCTCTAGAAACGTTATATTTCCATCATATCATTCGGATAAGCAGGAACTTGGTTCTGATTTCTAATAAGTTTAAGTTGGGGGGGATTTGAAATAACAACAAGGATATATATTATACAAATATTACACACAAATCAACAAACAAATTTAAAAATTAAATAATTCTGCAAAATTTTACATATTTTCATTAGCCACTCTTCATCTTCTGGTATTTTCTAATTTTTGCTATAATTGCTCTTTTAATATGCTAGTCTTGTGTCTATATATGTATATATATATATATATATAATATAATATATATATATATATATAATAATATATATATATATACACACCACTCCTCCAAACACACATCACTATATATATATATATATATATATATATATATATATATATATATATATATATAATGGCAAAATGATAAGTCTTCCTTGAACACCACTAGAGGATGAATAATATGAACAACTGTTATGAAAATTAAGTGGCGATATGCACGAAACCACGAGTTTCATGATCTTAATTAATCAATACAATAGTTATGGTAAGTTAAATAAACGCATTGGAAATAATGTAAAGAAAATTTATATTTTCGACACCAACGAAACATCGTAAAATTTCTTTCAAAATAAAAATAAAAAAAAACAAAGCAAAACCTATTTTGTGTTCGTTATTATTATTATTATTATTATTATTATTATTATTATTATTATTATTATTATTATTATTATTATTATTATTATTATGTATTATTATTTAGTATTATTATTATTATTATTATTATTATTAGTGTTTTTATTATTATTATTATTATTATATATTATTATTTTTATTTTGTATTATTATTATTATTATTATTATTATTATTATTATTATTATTATTATTATTATTATTATTATTATTATTATTATTATTATTATTATTATTATTATTATTATTATTATAGTGTTTATTATTATTATTATTATTATTATTATTATTATTATTATTATTATTATTATTATTATTATTATTATTATTATTATTATTATTAACTGAATGATTTGCGAAAAGTCTTAAAAAATGATATTACATTAAAAAATGTAATAATTATAACATATATAGAACCTTTTTCAGACCACATTATAAATCGAAAATGATATCGACCGTCCCTAGTCCCTTCCTATTTTTAACTTATGAAACTCATTTTCCAAAATAGTTTGTGGCGAAAAAGTGAAAGTCAAAAAGTAAAAACTATTTTTTACTAGTCGATTTTATTATTATTATTATTATTATGATTATTATTATTATTATTATTATTATTATTATTATTATTATTATTATTATTATTATTATTATTATTATTATTATTATTATTATTATTATTATTATTATTATTATTATTATTATTATTTTTATTATTATTATTATTATCGTCATCATCATTTTTTTAAGTGTCTGTTGTTACTACTATTATTATTACTATTTTAATTAAATAATTCTTCTTCCCTCCATTTATTATTATTATTATTATTATTATTATTATTATTATTATTATTATTATTATTATTATTATTATTATTATTATTATTATTATTATTATTATTATTATTATTATTATTATTATTATCATTAACAAGCGGCAAGGCACAGGGTGTCGAGTGCCCAATATGTTCCTCCTGCTGTACGCCTGGGCCATTTCCATGCTATAGATTTCTCCATCACTACTATACGCCGGCGTTTCCTCTCTGACTGGCAAACGTATTGGGAACATCAAACCCTTCATTGAATGGTTGTCATCTTTTAGTAGAAAGAGTCGCCTCCTAGAGGTGGTCCTGGCTCAATTGCGTCTAGGTTATACCAACCTCACCCATGGATTTCTTATACCGCGCGGGGGATCTCCCGACCGGCCCATTTTGCTCCTCCAATTGTCATCTTACATTCCCTCATATCTTTGTGTGTTGCAAGGCCATTTCGACCCTTAGAAGTAAGTTCTTTCCTGATATGCTCACTATACCTCTCCAGCACCGCCTTCCGCCTTCTCACTTCCGTGGCAATCGAGTTTTTGCCTTCTTGTTGGAACTGAACATCTTATATAAGATCTAACCATCTCAGCTCTGTTCATATTTTGCTTTGTTAGAGACTTCCAATGTAGTTAGTATACTGATACGGTATAGCCACATTCCTGTGTGCTGTGGAGGTCCCTGTACATCCACTCAAAAAAAAATTATTATTATTATTATTATTATTATTATTATTATTATTATTATTATTATTATTATTATTATTATTATTATTATTATTATTATTATTATTATTATTATTTTATTATTATTATTATTATTATTATTATTATTATTATTATTATTATTATTATATATTGTACTATTATATTCATAATTTTCGTCATTGTTTTTCTTTTATTATTGTTCCTGATGTCATTGATATTATTATTAGCTTTACTGATGTTACTGTTAATAAAATATTAATTATAAGGGCTGGTATTTGGGGTTATTGTTTGAATTATATTCTGAATTAAGATAATATTGTAAAAAGCAAATGATCATATAAAAAATATATATATTTTAGCTCAGGAACATTTAGAACATATTTCTATTTAATAAATAAATTTTGTAACACAAATGAGATTACAGGAGGTAACCTAATGGTCAACACAGAAGACTATTTCAGTTTGATAATTTTGCTATTATTTTGATAACAATCATTATTCATGTGTTCATCTTAAGAAAGACATTATTATTATTATTATTATTATTATTATTATTATTATTATTATTATTATTATTATTATTATTATTATTATTATTATTATTATTATTATTATTATTATTATTATTATTATTATTATTATTATTATTATTATTATTATTATTATTATTAT
>JABUQX010007570.1:5000-17500 GCA_015478945.1 Trachelipus rathkii | reverse complement strand
TACGTGGGATATAACGTACCAAGAAAAAAATGTCCTGGATATTGGAAATTGCATATTTGGAACCAACATTAAAAGATGGATTAAAGTTTGACTTATTAACGAAACCGTACAAACCACCAATTACGTTCAATTTTAAAAATGTTGAGGAGGGAAAGAGACCTTTTCTTTGTGAATAGATAGATCTGCACAATTCTTGGCTGGCGTATTATAAAATATTGAAAGGACCGTTTTGTAGATTATGTGTCTTATTTAGCCCTTCTATATTTGGCTCATTTATCGTAAAACCATTTAGAAAATATAAAGACATGCATTCACGTGCTAAAGCCCATGTAAATTCAGAATGGCATAATGATGCCTCATTAGTAGCAAAGAATTTCAAATGAATAATATTAAATAAGCGTGTTAATGTAACTGGACAACTGCATGTTGCTGAGAACTTATTTATTAAAAAAAAATAGACAAAAATCAAGCGGAGCAAAGACCAAATACACATCACTTATGATTCAGAATGAACATATTTATTTGTGAAAAGTTGATATGTAATCAAATTGTGAATGAAGTAAGCAATTGTGAATATCTCCCCCTTTTAATAGACGAGACAGCAGACATAACCAAGACAGAACAGCATCGATTGGTGTTCGCTTCGTTCATAAGGATCTCAATGTACGTGAACAATTTCTAAGTTTTACTCATCTTGAAAAACTGAAAGCTGAAGATATAGCAAGAGCTATATTGTCTACTACACGAGATATATACGATTTAAACATGAGTAAGCTTGTTGGGTTTGTGTTTGATGGGTACTCCACCATGGCTGGCAAAGAAAATGGAGTTCAAAAGTTAATAAGAGATCAGTACCCTAAAGCCAAATTTTCTCATTGTTGTTCCCATCGTTTAAATATAGTAATTAATGACCTTAAATACTGTTCGAGAATTTCGAAACCATGTTGGAATTGTAGAACAATTTACAAAATTTTTCCGTGAAAGTACGTCACGCAGATATTTGGTAGCAAATATACCATCGTTATGCGAAACATGATGGTATGCCAAGTATAAATCAATTAGGATATTTTTTGAACACTTTAGCCAAAAATAATAAAATTATCATTAGAAAATCTCATCTGATCCAGATGTAATGCAAGCCACATCGCGAATGGATGTCCTACATTTCTCATCTGCTTATTATCACGAAATATAGTTCATATTTGGAGCCTATAGCAAATATTCTTCAAACTAAAGTAATACATTTAGATGAGGTTCATTATCACATAGAAAAACTTTTAAATATTTTAAAAACCGATAGAAGTGAAAATGATGCAGTCTCTTTTTAAAGGAATTTTTAAAATTTTTAAATTTTTTAAAAAACCTAAGAATTTTTGTGAAGATTTTTCTACCACGTACAGTATCCAAAACAATTCCAGCCTCAGAGTCATCAAAAAGTTCTGCTGAGGATTGCTTCCGAGTTTCACTATTTATACCTTACTTTGATTCTCTCATTTCAGCTCTGAGTATCAAATTTTCGGAACACAATATTACATCTACCTGTCTCGTTACCCAGTTAGAATAAAGAAAAATTAAGCAAATCAAGAATTATTTAAAAAACAAATTGAACTCATTATAACTGAATATAATTATCATTGACAACCTAATTGGTGAAGCAGAATCTTAGTTTAATTTCTGGAAGGAATCAGATAGGGAACAAATGGATGAGAAAATGAGTTACAGCACATTACTCCAAAATCATTGCACATTTTCCCCAGCAGTTGCACAAGCTATCAAAGTATTTCTCACACTTCCACCAACTACTTGTGCAATTGAAAGGTCTTTTAGTACCTTACGACGTGTTAAAACGTGGCTAAGGTCAGCTATTTCCAACAAAACATTAAATGGTTATGTTTACCAAGCATTCAATGGTGAAAAGTTTCATGTCAAAAACATCTGTTGATAGGAAATATAAAAACTGATTTTGGGAAAGAAAAAAAAATGTTAAATTCTTATTTTTAAGCTGAAGAGGAAACACTATTTAATAATATAAGATTTCTTACTAGTTATACTCATTTTTGAAAAATCTTTTCTTAAATTATGAAATATTTATAAATATTGAACCTTGTATGTGTGGATTATCATTTTTATTATTCAAGCTTTCTCTAGCGTATGTTCTCTACCTACTACTATACCTCTCTCTCTCTCATAATAATAATAATATGTATATGCTATATATATAATATATATATGTATATAACAACATAATATATATATATATAATTTGCCCCCCTAAATTTTGATCTAACTTGGTAAATCATATATATATATAGACACATAGATTTAATAAGATATATTCTAATATAATTTATAGATATATATATATATATATATGTATATATATAACAACAATATATATATCAACAATAGTAACAATATATATTACCACGTTGTTGGATATTATAAGATTTGAAAATACTGTAGTGAAAATAGAAACTAAGAAACTAAAAACTAACAAAATATACCTAAAAATAATATTATTTATTTATTTTATTTATTTATTATTTAATTTATTTAAATATATTTTGAATGCTTTATGATAACATTGAGAAGAGGACTGAAGCGTCTGACAGATCAATTTTCTTTTGTGGTCCAAAATTAAATAATTTACTTCTTCCGATTTATTTTACCATGAAGAATAAACACTCACACTCACAGACACACATGCACACACACACACACACACACACACACACACACATATATATATATATATATATATATATATATATTTATATATATATATATATATAACATATATATATATATATATATATATATATATATATATACCTCTATAATATATATATATATATATATATGTAATATATATTTATAATATATAATATATGGCAATAATATATATATATATATAAATATATAACCAATATATATATATATATAATATATATATGTATGTATATATGTATATACATATAATATATATTTATATATATATATGTAATATATATATATATAATATATATATATATATAATATATATATATATATAATAATATAATATATAATAATATAACATATAATATGTATATTAGCATAACTAATATATATATATAATATATATGCAATATATATATGTATTATCTTGTAATAACAACAATATAATATAATATGTATATATGTATATATAATAATATATAGTAACAACCAATATATATATGTATATATATATGTATATGCTACTCGTCAGGAAATGGCGCGCAGCTGGATTAAATGTCTGATTCTGTCAGGACGGGAGGATCCTTAACCCCATGAGAGCCCCACACCAGCACAGACGACAGCATCAGTGTAACTTCTTTAACCACCCAGCAGAGAATTCGCTGCAGTATTGGGGCCGTCAGCTAAATTTAGGAAAACATAAACCACGTAACTAGACCTGGTAGATGTGGGGGTAGGTTATGGCCAGGGGATAATCGAGTGAGGGATCATTCACGTACGAAGCGACTCAGATAAACATGGAGAGGATTGTGCGTCAACTGTTAAGAGATCAATGCGTAAAGATAGCAACACTCCACGCCGAAGGAAACGGGTACCGGGCATTTGGTCGACGGTTCGGTGTAGCGCACACAACGATTGCGCGAGTGGTCCAACGGTACCAGGAAACCTGACCCAGATGATCGCCGGCGAGGACCAAGTAGGCCAACAGGCCACGAAACCCGTGGAAGACCGATTTATACATCTGCGTGCATTACGAGAGAGCCACACAACGGCACGACATCTGTAGATACAGCTGGCGGAGGTACACGACACCAGGGTGAGTGACAATACAGTGCATCGACGCCTTGCGGGACATAATTACCTGTCCCGGAGTCCTGCCATAGGTAGACCGCACACCACGGCACATCGAAGGACGCGACTGGCATTTGCCCGAGAACATATCCATTGGACGGTCGACGATTGGGCAAAGGTGCTCTTTACGGACGAGTCGAGAGTGTCTCTGTACGCCTCAGACAGGCGTGCTAGAGTATATCGAGGACCGACGGAGATGTTCGCGCAATGTAATGTGCCTGCAGGTGTTGCCGTTTGGAGGTGGGTCGGTTATGGTTTGTGTAGGCATCTCTTTATCGGGGCCTACGGAGTTGCACATCTTCGATGGAGGCACTCTTGCAGCCGTAAAGTATATCACAGACATCCTCGAACCATATGTTGTACCATATGCCCTCTACATTGGTGACTCTTTCATCCTATTGCATAACAATGCAAAACCACACAATGACCAATGTGTGAACGACTGCCTTAGAACGGTTCAAATTACGGCGTTGGAGTGGCCGGCATATAGTCCGGACCTCAACCCAATCGAAAATTTGTGGGATATCCTGAAACGTCGGATCCGACACCTGCAACCCCTTCCACGGGCCCTCCCGGACCTGCGACAGGCAGTGCACGACGTATGGGATCAAATCACTGTGCAGGACATTCGTCCACTCATCGAGATCATGTCAGAACGGTGTCAGGCAGTCATTCATTCCAGATACACGGTATTGAGACAGACCCAATACCCCTGCGGCCGTCGCCGTACGTACCAACATTGTGTGTTTGCAGCGCCGAACCACCGAACCCTACAGCGAGACCCTTTGGCTGTACCTTGTCTTCACACTCTATCAACCTACGGTTCTGGGGAGGAATCCACCATGTTATTGTCATTCTCCAATAAAGTATCCGCGTTCTTTAACCCTTTCTACCCTTCCTTCGCCCCGTACCCGTACGTTAATTTTGACGAGTAATATATATATATATATATATATATATATATATATATATATATATATATATATATGTATATGTAATATATATATAATATATATATATAATATGTAACATATATATATATGTTTCATTTATTAGTATTTTATTTATTTATTGTGCTTTCACTCTTTCCGCTTGGCGGGGTAGTGGGCTGTACCAGCCTCTCCCCCTCACACTCCCTCATACTCGCCTCACTTACCTCATCACCCCAACTCCTGTCTCTCTTAAGACCCTGCCTCTTTACTCCCTCCTCCTCCTCCCAGCATCTCCTTTAATTTCATCATCACCTCCTTCTTGGTCTCCCCCTTCCTCTCCTTCCTATCCCCTCCGCCTCCCAAACTCTCCTAGCCACTCTCTGTTCCTCCATTCTCACCAAATGCCCACATACCATCTTAACATTCCTTTCTCCGCTCTCCACCAACCCATTCCTCCAATCACATCTCTCCCTCACCACCCTATTCCTAATCCCCTCCCTTCTGCTACCCACAAACAGCTCTCAACCCCTTCATCTCAAATACTTCCAACTTCTTCCTGGACCTCTGGCATTCAACCCCACGTTTCACACCCATACAACACCGCTGGTACACAAATTTTTCAAACATACTTATCTTAACTTTCTGTGATAAATCCCCCTTTCCATACTTCTCTCAGACCACTCAAAGCTCATTCCTTCACCTACTCTATGTTCTATCTCCTCCTTCATCCCTCCCCCCTTACCCAAATCCATCCCTAAATATCTAAACATCTTTACTTCTTCCAAAACTACACCCCCCACTCGGACCTCTAACCCCTCCCCCTCCTCTCTTTCCTCCTCCTCAAATACTAACACTTTACTCTTACCAGGATTTATTTTAAGCCCCTTTTGTCCGCACATTCTCTCAAACTCCCTCACCAAATACCTCAATTCTTCCGCGTTCTTCGCCACTAGGGCAGTATCATCTACTTTCAACAATGTCATATTTCCCTTCCCTTCTTCATAATCTGTGTTCCCCTTTTGTCAATTCCACCCCCTCCCCTCCCTCACCATTCCTCTACAAACACTCTCCATAAACAAATTAAATAGCCACGGCGACATTACACCCCTGCCTCAGTCCTCTCACCACCCCAACATCTCCTCTCCCACTCTAACACTCTGCATTTCCCACTATTCCTAAAAGGCCCCTAAAAATACATTTCACCTAGTTTACCCCCACTCCATTTCCTCCAACACCCTCCACAATTCACCCCTATTCACTCTATCATATGCTTTCTAAATCTAAAAACACGTACACTTTCCCTTTCCTCTCTATACTTTTCTCCACAAGCATCTTTAGTATGAACATAGTCCACACACCCTCTTCCCTCCCTAAATCCTCCTTGTTCTTCCCCCATTCTTCCCTCCGTTAACCCTCTCACTCTCTCAATCAGGATTCTACCATACACTTTCCCTACCACACTTAATAGACATATGCCTCTATAATTCCCACATTCCATCCTATCCCCTTTCCCCTTATACAGGGGAACCAAACAGCCATCCTCCCAATCCTGTGGTACCACACCACTCCTCCAACATATATTGTATAACCTATACAACCATTCCTCCACCCCTATACCTCCACTCTGTAACATTTCCATTCTCACCCCATCCATACCTGCGGACTTCCCTTTTTTTCCTTTATTCAAAGCCCTAATAATTTCCTCCATTTGTATTTCCTCCTCCCCCTCCCTCCCCAATTCACCCCCCATCCTCACCTCTTGCAAATCCTCCTCCCCTCCCCCACCCACCTCATTTATTAATTCATAAAATATTCCCCCACCTCTTCCTCACCCTATCCTCTCCTCCTATCCACTCCCCATCTCCTCCCTTAATCCTCTCCCCCAACCCCTCCTTCTTCTTCCTTTTTTTATTTACTTCTTTCCAGAACATCTTGCTTCCCGATTCAAAATCTTCCGTCACCTTTCTACACCACTCATCTTTTGCTCTTCTCTTCGCCCTCTCCACCGCCCTCTTTGCTTCCACTCTAACCCTTCTATATTCCTCCCAGCTTTCCTCTCTCCTACTTCCCAACCATTTCACATAGGCCTCCTTTTTCCTTTTCACCACCTCCTTCACCTCCTCACTCCACCATTCACTCCCTTTCCTTCTGCTTACACCCACCCTTTTTACTCCACATGCCCCTCTAGCCTCTTCACATACTGCCTCTTTAAATCTCATCCACTCCCCCTCCACCTCCCCAATTCCCGTCCCTCTCACTTCTCTCCACCTATCCTCCATACCTCTCCTAAACTCCCTCTTACACACTGTCTCCTCCAATTTTTCCACCTTTATCACCTCTACTCTCCTCTTTTCCCCCCTTTCCCTAATCGTCACCTCTCCTCCCACTCTTAACCTAGCTACCACCAAATAATGATCCGATATCCCCCTCCCCGCCCCTCTAAACACATTTACATCTAGTAGTCTGCCTCTATCCTTCCCATTTACACACACATAATCCAGTACCGCCCTCCCCCCCGTTATCTCACTCTTCCATGTATACTTATGATTATCACTTTTTTTGAACCAAGTATTCCCCACTATCATTCTTCTTTCAACACACAACTCTATCAAACTTTCCCCATTATCATTCCTCTCCCCTACCCCAAATGGTCCTATTATTCTTCCCACCCCCTCCCTTCCCACTCCTGCATTCAAATCTCCCAATAGACAAATTTTGTCATTTACCCCAAAACTTTCCCAACACTCATTCAACTCATTCCAGAATCTTTCTCTCTCCTCCTCCCTCGTTCCATTCACTGGTGCATATGCACATATAAAAACCCACATTTCCCCCCCAAATTTCACTTTTACCCACTACCCTCGAACTCACCTGTCTACACACGCTTACCTTCTCCCACACCTCTTTCCTCATAACTATTCCCACCCCTTCCCTCCCCCTCACTCTCTCGTTCACCCCTGATATCATACCCTTGTATTCCCCAAAATCCATCTCCCTCTTTCCCTTCAGCTTAGTTTCCGTTAACCCTAACACATCCAACCTTTTTTCTTCAAACATTAACCCCACTTCCTCCCTCTTCAAATCCTCGTTTGCCCCTCTCACATTCATACATCCCACCCTTATTACCTCTCTCCTCCCCATCTTTCCCTTCTTCTATATCTATTTTCACTCAATCTTTTTCACTTAGGCTGCACGTTTTGTGGGACACCCCACCCTAGGCCCTTCCCAAAACCATATATATATATATCCTCAACCAATATATTATATCTTCTTCTTTCAACTATATAATATATATATATATATAAGGCCAATATATATATATATATATATATTATATACTATATATATATATTATATATATATATATATATATAATATATATATATATATATATATATATATATATATATATATTTATATATATATATCTAATATATATATATAATAATATATACATATATATATATAACTCAACTTTCTTTCGCTAATATATATAATATATATGATATAATATATATATATGTATGTATATATGCTTAATATGCCAATATATCTGTATATATATACCAGCTATATATATATGCTCTATAATAATAATAATAATAATAATATATGTATATATATATATATCTAGTTTGTTTACCGATTGAAAATTTGATCTGTTCAAGGTAAGTTTATTCATTAATTGTTCTAGGATGAAGCTATTGTCTATCCAAGAACAAGTTGATGCATAACCTTACTGTGGACAACTCATATGTTCAAGCGATAGAGATAGACAGATAAGTGAAATTCAGCGATTGATGGAAATAGCTTAGAGCGTTATAGGTAAATTAAATACTATCGGTCTTTATGGTAAATTTCCTTTTAATTTGACTAGAAAAGATTCTGAGCAATACGTTTTATTTGCAATGACAAATGTCAGCCAAACGTTTTCGTCTTTAATAAAATAGTAAGAACAAAACATAAATTTTGGGAGAAATATACACTTGGAATTGCACATAGGGAAAGGAAAATGATGATTAGATAAAATCACAAACAAAATCAACCAATATAATAATCGGAGTAAAGGAAAAGAAATGAAGAAGTTGAAGTCATTTAGCTTGGAGAAGTAGCAATGAATGGATGAAGCAGATTTTAAATTGGGCTCCAATAAATCAATAAAACTGAAACATTCGATTAAATAACCAAGTAAAAAATGGACAGAATAAATCAGAACATCTCAAGACTGACAATTTTGTAGGTTTCAAGGAGAGATCTATATCCTGCAATGAAAAAACACCGTTTAATCATATATATATATATATATATATATATATATATATAGAGCATATATATATTATATATATATATATATATATATATATATATGTGATAGTATATATATATATATATATATATATATATATATATATATATCCCATGGATAATTGATAGCCCTCCTATTGAAAATGTAATTAATTAACCTGTCTTGATGAATATTAAAAAATCTTATTGAGCAATAGCGTCAAGAAAGTGAAGTTTTTCATGAGATTAATAAATTCCATTGTCAGTTGTTATATTTATAAAATATGTTAAAAATATAACAACTAACAATGGAACTTATTAATTTCCTGAAATTTCACTTTCTCTTCTTTACGTTTTGCATGAGTTTCTTTCCTCTTTCCGACTCAAGATTTTCTTTGAAGAAATATGTTGTAGTGATAATTCAAATGCCCTTGATGGCGTTTAAGATATAGCTATAAACTATTATCCCTTTTTTTATTTATTTTTTATTAAAAATGTTCTCTTTACCTCTTATTCAATTTACAGTAGAATAGATTAAAAGTATTAATATTATTTAAATGTAATTTTAAAACTGTTTAGAATTTTTTTGAAGATATGGAAAACGGATTATATATATATATATATATATAAATAATTATATTATATATATATATATATATATATATATATATATATATATATATATATATATATATATATATATATACTTCTCTATATATATATATATAAATATATATATTTTTTGTAAATATATATATATTTAATACAGTCTAAGCATCTATAAAATGATTTAAGGCATAACAACCTTATATACTGTCTCTCTGCTATATATAAACCTACTGCTGCTCTTGCTGCTACTCTTATATATAAAATTGGTCTACGAAAATGCATGAATTGAAATAAATGCATAATTTTAATACAGCAATTATTATTATTATAAAGCATCTCAATTATTATTTTTTTTAAATAAGTTTTTAAAGTCATTTTTTATGTTGCTCAAGAATGACTGTTAGAAGAACCACAATTAAGAAATAAATCAACAATGAAACCAAAATTTTCACGCTAATTATAATAAACGTTTGCTAACTTGTTCTTTAATATAGGATTTATTTACATGACTATTATTCATTCATTTCTTCCAACTTTGTCATTAAATTTCATAAATAATAATAGCCTTATATATATATATATATTATATATATGTATATATATATATATATATATATATATATATATATATATATATATATATATATATATATATATATATATATTATATATAAATAATATATATATTTATATATATATATATATATATATATATATATATATATATATGTATATATATATATATATATATATATATATATAACTTAATAATATATATATATATATATATAACTAATAATATGCTGCTGCTCTTTCAATAATAGTATGCTGTAATAATATATATATATATGTAATAATATATGTATAAAGAGAGTGTATGGAAATAATATGAGTAATAGCCAATAATAATAATATGTATGTAATAATAATATGTATATAATAATAACCTTAATAATAATATGAGTATGTATAATATATAACATAATAATATGTCTATATATATAATAATATGTAACAACAACAACCAGTATCTTTATAACAGCAGCAACCCTGTAACAATAATATAGCTTAGCAATAGCCAATAGTAATATATACTAATACTAACAATAATAATAACCATTCTTGTAATATGTGTAGCATATATCATATGTATATAATATATAACAACAACAATAATAATATATGCTATAACAATAACCAACCAACCAATATGCTAATGGCATAATGTTTATCATAATAATATAATATGTAATATATATATGTAATAATATATATGTAATAATATAATAATAATAATAATAATAATATATAATATAACAACAATAATAATAATAATAATATATAATAATAATATATATATATATCTTATAATAATACATATATATATATAATATATAATATATATAATAATATATATATAATAATATATATATAAATATATATATGTATATATATATATATATAAAAATATATATAATATATAAAATTATATTAAAAATTTAAAAAAATACAATTATATATAATATAATATATAATATTTCTTGTATTATATATATAAAACTGCTTTAATAATATATATATATATATATATATATATAATATAATAATATATATATATAATATATTTACATAGCAATATATAATAATAATAATATATATATATATATATATATATATATATATATATATATATGTACTCTTCTTCTTTGCTTAACAATATAGCCAGCCAGCAATAGCAACCAATATAAATAATATTATATATAAACGATGAAAGTCCTTAACATAGTATCCAAAATACTATTATTATTACTAGTACTATTACTATTACATAACAACAGCAGCAGCAGCAGCAACAACAACAACAACAACAACAACAACAACAACAACAACAACAACAACAACAACAACAAATGAGCTAACGGTAATGATCTCCATTGCCAGCGACGCAAGGGTTGGATTATCGTCGGTCGCACCAACTCTTGCAATGACCATGTATGCTGCGCTGATGTTTTGCCGATATATAACCGTGTTTTGTCCGTAGCATGTGTTGAAAATATTGAAGTTGTCTGGAAAAGTTTGATGATGAAGAAGAGAAAATAAAAACTAATGGAAATGTAGGATCAGACAGAAGTAAATTGCTTAAATGGTTCCTCCATTGTTAATGATTTTGATGAAACAAGGGGGATCTATAAAAAAGAAAGAAGAAGAAGAAAGAAGTCAGAAGAGGAAGTGGTTAAAGAAACTTGGGAGAAGAAGAAGAAGAAGAAGAAGAAGAAGAAGAAGAAGAAGAAGAAGAAAGAAGAAGAAGAAGAAAAAGAGGAAGGGGTTAAAGAAACTTCGGTTAATCGGGTTGTTAATGCAGATTCTTCAATGTTCATTGATGAAGAGGAAAAGGTGTCTAAGAAGTAGAAGAATAAAAGTGGAATTCTCTTCCATCTTCTGTGTTCCCTGCTGAATTTAATCTCCCTCACTTTAAAGCCGTCTGAGCTCATCTGCGTAATTTGCGTTGCTGGATGAAACTTTGTGGCGTGCAACACCCCCTCCCTGAATAGGGCTCTGCCCGTGAGTGGTGGTGACAACTGTAAAAAAAAAAAAAAAAAAAAAAAAAAAAAAAAAAAAGTCAAAGACTAATGAAGAGGTCTGAAATATCTAAATATTTTTATTATTTTTTTCCCTCCTTGAAAAGGGTCCTGCCCGTGAATGGTGATATTTTGTAAAAAAAAATACTACTACTACTACTACTACTACTACTACTACTACTACTACTACTACTACTACTGTTAATAATAATAATAATAATAATAATAATAATAATAATAATAATAA
>JABUQX010007569.1:52500-60000 GCA_015478945.1 Trachelipus rathkii | reverse complement strand
CGGAAATTTAAAAACAAGTTATAGTTGGGGATATTAAGTTTCTGGGTCTCAAACAATAATAGAATGTTATGTTGAGTGTTAGAGAAGTGATATTCCCCAGATTCATGATTAGCATGCAGGCTACGCACGCTGTCAGTCAATAGAGAATCTCAACCTGCGCCCACTTCCACATCTACTCTAGCCAGTCATTCGATCAGCCAGTCACACAAACAAACACTCACAAGCTCTCGTACTCAATAATTTCTAATAGCATACAATAATTAAAACTAATTAGCGAGAGACAACCTTTAATAACTGATAATTTAAGTAAATAAATAAACAGACAACAGTAAAAAGCAGTGAATAAATGAGTTTCCACGATCGAATGCTAATCAGTTAACAAATAGACACAAACTAACATGCGAGTGGTTTCTTATTTAAACCTAAATATAGACTTAATTATATAAAAAATTAACTGAAAAGGAACACAAAATCTAAAATATTACACCTAATAATGTTTAATTTTTTTTTCAATGAACTAAAATTTAACTTAAAATTCAGAACGGCGAATATTTGGCAAATAACTAAAAATTAAAACAATAAAAGAAAAAGACATCAAAATAGTATTAAAGACTTTTAAAATCAAGGCTTGATTGAGAGTCTTTAAAAACCTAAATAGCCATAATTAAATAAGTACGTACTCGAAAAATAATCACACACGACATCACAGCACAAGCATAAACTTTTATTATTATTATTATTATTATTATTATTATTATTATTATTATTATTATTATTATTATTATTATTATTATTATTATTATTATTATTATTATTATTATTATTATTATTATTATCAATTATTATTTTTATTGTTCATTATTATTATTATTATTATTATTATCAATATAAAATTTCTAAAATATTATTATTATTATTATTATTCACAAATGCTAAAATACTTGGGGTAACGTTAGATGAAAAAATGACATTCAAAGAACATATCAACCAGCTAGTGAGTAAACTAGCGAAATATATGTATATACTAGTCAAATTGAAAAAATTCATTCCTTTATATATATTGAAGAAGATATACTATGCACATATACACCCACATCTATTATATTGTCTTCCAGTCTATGGCATAGCTAGCAAATCAGCTATTAATTCGGTTATTTTGATGCAAAAACGCTTCATCCGACTGTTAAGCCCAACTAAAAACTTCTATGAGCATACAGCACCTTTATTTAAAAAACTTAAAATATTACAATTTGAAGACCTATTGAAGCTATCTCTCTTAAAGGAACAGCACAAGATACTACAAAATAAGGCATGTAACTTCCTAATATCTAACTTTCATAATAACCAAATTCAAAGAGATATAAATCTAAGAAATAGTGCTCACGTAAATCCTCCTTTCTATAGGTTAGAAAAAGCTAGACAAGCAATTAGTTATAAATGTGCTAAAGTCTATAACGATTTACCTCAAAGAATTAAAAAATGAAAATTCTCTTATATCATTTACAAGTAAACTCAAAAAAGCTATATAAATAAGTACTAATACTATTACTATATTGCCATTTACAAGTAAACTAAAAACAGCTGCATAAATAAGTACTAATAATATTACTTTTTTATTATTATTATTATTATTATTATTAATTATTATTATTATTATTAATTATTATTATTATTATTATTATTATTATTATTATTATTATTATTATTATTATTATTATTATTATTATTATTATTATTATTATTATTATTATTATTATTATTATTATTATTATTATTATTACTTATGTTACTGATCCTGCTTCTACTATTTCTTCTATGATCGGTTCACTATTACTAATTAGTAGTACTACCTGCTTTTATGAGTACATTATTATTGGTTATTATATTTTATTATTATTATTATTATTATATTATTATTATTTTTATTATTTTTTCGATTATTTTTTTCTAACCAAAATATCTTGTTGTACATTGTTATCATTATTATTTTTATTATTATTATTGATATTTTTTTAATTTTGTATCCCTTAAAAATTCGTTGGCTTTCTCAAATACATTGTTCATGTTATTATACCATTTGGGATTATTTTTTTATTATATTATATTTATTATTATTATTATTATTATTGATTATTATATTATTATTATTATTTAATTATTTTAGTATTTATTATTATTATTATTATTATTTATATTTATTATATTATATTATATTATATATTATATTATATATATTTTTATTATTATTTTTTTTATTATTATTTATAATTATTATTATTTTAATTATTATTATTAAATATTATTATTATTATTTATTATTATATTATTATATTAATTATTATGTTATTATTATATTATTATTATTATTATTATTATCATTATTATTGTCTGTTATTACTATTAATAATTATAATTATTATTATTAATAATTATTATTATTATTATTATTTTATTATTATTTATATTATTTATTATTATTATTATTATTATTATTATTTTATTATTAATTATTCATTATTATTATTAAGATTCGTGATGTTATTTTTAGTATTATTCTTATTATTATTATCATTACTGTTATATTTAGTATTGTGAAATATTACTATTTTATCTGTTTTTATTAATAATCTATTACTGTTATTATCAATCTATTGTTATTGCTGTTCTTTATTATTATTATTATTATTCTTCTTTTTCACTCTACTAATTACGAATTTTATTATGTATTAATTATTTTTCAAATTATTATTTTTTATAAATTATTTTATTATTATTATTATTATTATTATTATTGTTATTATTCTTATATAAATTATAATTAATTTATGATTATTATTATGATTATTATTATTATATTATTATTAATTGAAATTTTGATTAATTTGATTTAGGAAATAATAAATTATATTATTAATTAGCGATGAAATTATTTTATAATTATTATTATTTCTTATTATTATTGTAATTATGATTGTAATTGAATCAAATTAAAGTTATATTTATAGTTTTAATTATGGTTTTTATTGTTATTGTTATTATTATTATTATTATTATTATTATTATTATTATTATTATTATTATTATTATTATTATTATTATTATTATTATTATTATTATTATTATTATTATTATTATTATTATTAATTATTATTTTTATTACTATTATTTTATATTATTATTATTATTATTATTATTATTTATCTATTATTATTATTATTATTATATTATTATTATTATTATTATTATTAATTATTATTGATAAAGTTACTGCACGTGATTGATAGTGAGTTAGATCTTAACAGGTTCACTAGTTATTCATTATATCATGGATCTCCCCCCCCCCCCCCCCCTCAAAAAAGGACACGATATGTGTTGCAATTAGTAGATCCCTTTCAGATACTAAGGAAATTATTTTGTTATTATAATTAATTGCTATAATGTAGTTGTAAAATATTGTACAATGGAAACAATGTAAATTTTCTTATCTGAATAAACTTTTAAAATTGAAATTATTATTTTTCTTCTGAATATTACCTTACTTCAGTGCGAAAGTTTGATGCAAAAAATACTAAATGTAAAGCAGAATTTAGAGTGAATCCAACCCTTATTAGAACATTAGAAATCAGTCTCTGAAAGAAGGACTCTGTTTATCAATTATTATTTAAGTTTCACGTCGTTTTGCATCAAGGCGGCACAAACATGACGTGTTTGCCAAACTTTTCAGCGATATTTTAAGATGAATTATCCTTTGATATATCATTTTACCGTTAAACGAATTAAAAACCTTTCGTGTATGGGAAACCAAGCCCAAATAGCAAAAATTCGCTAAGAATAACCATCGGTTTTTGATTAATGGCCTTAAAAGGTTCGTTAAAAACTTCGGTGAATACCATATATGTGTGTTGCCGCCATTACTTTCTAACTTGAAGCAAAATGAAGAAAGATTCCATAGTGGAATTTTTCAAGTTTTCGTTAGAAACTAATATTTCCTTTGCAAACTATTTGAAAAAATTAAACCAACGAAACCTTTCTGGCCCCTTAAAAAGTTTAAGTGAAAAGTTTAACAATATGATTTGTCTTCACAATGATTAGGGTGGTGAAGAGAAAACCTGTTTGGTGGAATAGAGAGCTAAGAGAGAAAATTAATGAAAAACGTTGATGTTTTAAAATATTCAAGAGTAGTAATAGGGAAGATGATTTAAAAAATTATAGGAAAAATAGAAACGAACTTAAACAGTCAATATGAAAGGCAAAGAGAGAGGCAGAAATTAATTTAGCAAGGAATAGTAGTAAAGACCAGAAGAAGTGTTTTAGCTTTTATAAATTTAAAAGTAAGAATAGAACAATTGGTCCAATTAAAATTGATGAAAATTTAGTGAGTTCAATTTCAATGCTTATTTTGCTTCAGTGTTTACTGAGGAAAAATTAGATAATAGTTTGGAGGCTAATAGTTCTTGTATGCATGTAACAAATAGTTACAGAATTTGAATTTGACGTAAAAGATATTAAACCTTTACTAGACCAAATTGATCCAAGTAAAGCTGCAGGCCCTGATGGTATATATGGTAGAATTCTGAAGGAGGGTAGTATCAGCATTGCAAAGGACTGTATTTTAATTTAAGCGATTCTTATTAACATTTGTGTGAGGTACCAGATGCCTGGAAAGCAGCATATGTTGTGCATATTTATAAGAAAGGTAGTAAGGAAAATTTGGGAAATTATAGGCCAGTTAGCTTAACATCTCTGGTTGTAAAGTTCTGGAAAAGTTACTGAAAGGTCATATAGAGAAATATTTAGAAGATAACAAGGTATTGTATGACTCCCAGCACGGTTTCAAAAAGGGTAGGTCATGTCAGACAAACCTTTTAGAATTTATGGAATACATTACTGAGTGCATTGACAGAGGAGATCCAGTTGATATTATATATTTAGACTTTAGCAAAGCTTTTGATAAGGTTCCCCACATAAGGCTGATGAAGAAGTTATTGCAATGTGGTATAGGTGGAGTGGTACATGGTTGGATTAAAGAGTGATTGTGGAATAGAAAACAGTGTGTACAACTAAATGGCAATAAGTCATCATGGGAAATAGTGAAGAGTGGTGTCCCACAGGTTTCAGTGCTGGGGCCACTATTGTTTCACATATTATATATATATATATATATATATATATATATATATATTTTATATTATATATATATATATATATATAATATATATATATATATATATATATATATATATATATATATATATATATATATATAAATGATTTAGACCGGGACTTAAAATGCAAGGTTTCTAAGTTTGCAGATGATACCAAAGTGGCCACCACAGTTAGGAATTGTGAAGGATGTATAAAGATTCAAAATGATCTTGATAAACTTCTTGGGTGGGCAGATAAGTGGCAAATGAATTTTAATAGTAAAAAGTGTAAGGTTCTTCACCTAGGTTACTCAAATAAAAGTTTTAACTACGATATGAATGGGGGATTGGGCTTGAGTCTGTGGACCAAGAAAAGATTTAGGTGTGATTATAAGCAGTAATTTGAAAATAGCTAATCAGTGTTTGAAAACAAGGAATAAAGCTATAAGATTGCTGGGCATAAAAAATAAAAATGAATGTTTTTTTTTTTTTTTTTTTTTTTTTTTTTTTTTTTTTTTTTAGAGAGTAAGGAAAGTAATAAGTAACGTATATAGATATGGCCAGTAAAAAGAGTATGCGCACAAAGTTTGGGGCCCCTTATATAAAGAAAGACTTAGATATGCAGAGAGAGTGCACGTAAGAGCAAAAAAGATGGATATTCTGGTTTGAGGTAAGAGCTATGAGGGGAGGCTGAAGGAGTTAGGAATGTTTTCTGTAGAAAGGCAATTTCTCAGAGGGGACATGATACAAGTCTACAAAATATTTACATCTATTAATAATACAGAGACCAATAAATTTTTCATAGTAGATAGAGCACGGGCAGGTGACCAGGGGTATATTAAGAAAATTAAGAAGAAAGCATGCCATCTTGATATAAGAAAGCATGCATTCAGTAATAGGGTTGATAAATTTTGGGATGGTTTTGCCACAGGAGGTTGTTGAGTGCAACTCGATTGCAACATTTAAGGAGGAACTGGATAGATATGGCTTGGGTATCATATAGTAAATTTTGACTAAGCCAAATTGGCTGGTTCTTAGTTACTTTAGTTATTAAGGTTAATTGCATGTTACTATAAAATTATTAAAGCTGTAGTTTGGTTAGCATGTAAATACATTAGATATATTTTTTAGTTTTTTTATTTTAGTTGTAGACTTTGTGTATAAATATGTTATTGACAAGCCCGAGGGTGTTTTGTGGATTTGCAAGAGCATCTTTTAGACTTTGTGTATTCTGTTTATAGTGATTAACAAGCCCTAGGGTGCTTTGTGGATAGGTTGGTAATTGGTTCTGTTGGCTTGACTGGGACAGTCTTGATAGGCGGATGTGGCTTCTAACTGTCTTTTTATTTCTAATGTTCTAATATTAGTTTAAGACAATTTTGTCTGTACGCAAAGTTTTCGTAATAACGTGTCGAAGACAACACTGACGATGGCGACAAAGGTTATTATTATTATTATTATTATTATTATTATTATTATTATTATTATTATTATTATTATTATTATTATTATTATTTTTATTATTATTATTATTATTATTATTATTTTTATTTTAATAAAATAATAATTATTATTTTTATTATTATTATTATTATTATTATTATTATTATTATTATTATTATTAATTATTATTATTATTATTATTATTATTATTATTATTATTTTATTTTATTATTATTAATATTATTATTATTCATTATTATTAATTAATTATTATTATTGTTTAAAGTTTGTATAATTTTTCCGATTCCGATTCTTGAAAAACAGCCGATTCCTCCGATTCCGATTAATCGTCCCATCACTAATTATTATTATTATTATTATTATTATTAATGCTGCCAGGGTTTATACGATTATTGCTAATATTAATTATTATTTATTATTATTATTATTATTAACATTATTATTGTTGTTAGTGTTATTTTATTGTTATTATTATTATTATTATTATTATTTTATTATTATTATTATTATTAATTATTATTATTATTAATTATTATTATTATTATTAGCCGAAACGATTTTATTATTTTTATTATTAATATTATTAAAATAATAATAATTATTATTACTGTAACGATTTGTATTATTTTTATTATACCTAATATTTATTAAAATAATAAAATTATTATTATTATTATTATTATTATTATTATTATTATTATTATTATTATTATTATTATTATTATTATTATTATTATTATTATTATTATTATTAATTATTATTATTATTATTATTATTATTATTATTATTATTATTAATTAATTATTATTATTAATATTTATTATTATTATTATTTATTATTATTATTATTATTAATTATTATTATTATTATTATTATTATTATTATTATTA
>JABUQX010007569.1:5000-47500 GCA_015478945.1 Trachelipus rathkii | reverse complement strand
ACTGGGCTATATGTCGTCGTATCTGACGCTACTGTTTCGGTAAAAATATCTTGTTCCTCTGCGCTTCGGAGTGTTCTTTGCATTGTTGGTAATTCATTAAGATATTCATTTTCATCTTCTGTTGGCATTAAGGTTGTTGCTTCGTAATTCAATGTAGAATCCGTTACTGTTTCTTCTTGTCGTAAAGCTGGATAAGCGCTCAAAGTGGCACAGAGATGAAAACTGTACAACGTGAAGAGAATAAGGGTCTTCATTTTTCCTGAAAGTAAAATAAATGGTAAAGACGAATTAAAATTAAATGCAAAATGAATGATTTTTAACCTATAAAAACTATGTATATAAATATATATATATATATATATATATATATTATATATATATTTACCTACGGCCGGCACCTATGTTATTATGCCTGTTTTACTCATTTACTAATTAATCTTCTTATTTATATATATATTATAATATTTTAACATTACCATAGGCATTTTATATTACCAGTATGTAGTTTTAAGTCCTATATATATAGTATAATCCCGTGCTTCTTATGATTATTGCAATTCATATAGTATTGTGCTTTGTTTTAGCGTGTATGAATTAATTATTTAGCTATAAGTTATGCAGCAGTTTTGTTTTTTTTTTATGAATTAAGATTCATTTATTAGTCATATTCTGTTCATATTATCAGTCAACGTTCGTTTTTATCGAAATGAATGTTTTTATAAATTATAGTTTCTGTCAGAGTAAATCGGATTTTTCTTTTTAATATCATATACATTTATCCATATAAATGACAAGACATTACAAATAAATAACTATATAAATCAAATAATATACTAAATTGCAGAATCTAACTCTGACATTATACAAAATAACGGCCTGGGCTGCCGAGATGAATCCGTGACGCTGCAGCAGACCGTAAAGTTTTAGATCTCCCTAGAAGAATACGTGAACTCGGGAAGAACATTTGCGAATGGTAGCACGATAAGCAAAAAATCAAGATTTTTCTTTTTTTGTTCCGGAGCCGGTAGCCGGAGCCGGAGCCGGAGTAAAAATTATTTTACTATTATATTTAATAAATACAAGGGTTCTTCAATCCAATCCGGTATGCCGACTGCTGAGACTCTCCATTTAAAAATGTATCTGGATGCCTCAGATAACTGCCGTAGTTCGTCGCTACCTGTAAATGCAATCACTATCTGCAGCTCCGCTTAATCTTATCTGATTTACACCTACACATTGATATCATTGAAATCATCTTATTTTTCCTCTACTTGTCCAGTTCCTAATCCTTATATATCTCTTTAACACACTCGCTAGGATAGTGTTTATAACTTACTGACTGTCTCTGTCTTTTTATATTTCTTTCGCTTTTTCCTACGTGTGTGTTGATTGCTTGTGTGTTGTGTTGTGTTCGTTTATAAGTAGTTCTGTGTGTGTGTGTGTGTGTATCTGATATCATATATTTCCTTCTGCGTAGCTATCGATAATCGCACTTGGTGAATACATCGTGCCCTGATTTTCCTATCTCCATGCCAATCTGGCTCTCTCTTTGTTGTAGATATAGATTTACGAGTAACTTGAGATATAATAATAAATAAACTTTGTTCTTTGATCGTCGTTCTCCTCCCTCGTCATTTTCGACTTCCTCCCTCGTCTCATATTTCTCCTCAGACTCCAACCTTCACCACCCCTTATGGACTCCTTGGTTTTCTCTTCCTTCCCTCTCTGCCCTCTTTTCCCTACTTCATATAGGAACGCTCCCTATCTGCATGGCACTCGCGTACCTAAAAGCCTTATTTTATATGCAAGTTTCACGCTAAAGGTCGTTGATCATCTTTATTCGTGTACTACATTGGTACTAGCGGGTTATATGCACTACTCCTTTGTACTAACTAAGATATAAGTTTCGGTTAATATCCACGGTTTTCCGCTCACTTTATATCTATCTCTTTTACCGTACTTTTTAACATATTATGAATACCACTTGTTGCCGCTCTCTAGTACTGGTAACTATCTTGACATGTCATTATTAGCTACCTCAGTGCTATATGTATCAACGACACTGCTGCTCACGTCACCATTGTATATAGTTTTTTGGGTTATTTTCACTTACTTATTCTCACTAATAATTGACGCATGACCATACTCACTATTTTGACTACTCTTATTTGCTCACTTACTCCTTTTCGGTTTCTCAGTATATCCTATGTTATACGCCTCTATACTCTTACTTATATATCTTATATAATCTTAATATATCCTTTATTATAATATCTCTCTCTCTCCTCGCCGTTTTCTATATATATTAATTATTATATATATTATATATATATATTCTATATATTCATAGCTATATATTACTATATTATTTATATCTATCTATCTATATTATCTTTTCATATATATCTCTCTTACATATATATATATTATTAATCTTATATACTTATATATTACTCTCTCTCTTATTCTAATATTTCATTATATCTTTTATAATATATTTATATATATATATTCATCTCTTTATATATAATTTATATTTATATTACTATATATATTTATATATATATCTATATATCTTACTTAATATATTACTATTATTATTATATATTATTATCTATTATATATATCTTTTTCTTCATAATAACTTACTTTATAGTTTATGATAGGCATTTAAGAATTAAGTTTTACACGCAATATAAGTAAGAAATGCATTTATAAATTAGCTGCTATATTAGTACTAGCGATGATGCTACCGCTTATATCATCTATTAATATCTTATATCATATTTATTTATAATATCTTCATCTTTATTCTATTATTATTATCATCTATATATTTATATATATATATATATTTATATATATTATATAATATTACTCTATCTTATCTATCTTACTTACTATTATATATCTATTATCATCTATAGGTGGTTCTTTATATATATATTAACTTATATTAATCTATATATTTAATATACTCCAAGGGCATTATATCTTCTATATATATATAATATTCGTGTTGGAAGGATGTTTTTTGTTTTTTAGCTATCTTCCTGGTACCTACCGTACTATTATTATTTTATTTATTTATTATTTACTATCTCCCATGTTAAAGCCAATGTTTTATTATTTATCCTTGTACTCGATTAATATTTATAGGCTTTGTGGCTTGTTATTAATAATTCTACTTTTCCTATCACTATATCTCTATATCTCTACATTATCTATATATTAATATCTTATTATATATTTTTTATATCTCTTTCTCTATATATGATATTATATCTTCACTCGTTCGTATTTATAATATTAGTAGCTTATCGTATCTCACTGGCTATAAATTTGGCAGGAGGCAGAAGCAGCTTTTCAAATTACATGTAAAAAAAATTAAATAATAACATACCTAATTACTACGATTGTCATTAAGGATGTCATTTGCATTAGATTACAAGTATTCCACCGTCTCTTAAATTTAAAGGAAACTTAACATAGTATCTTTCAGACCTTGCACGAAAAGACATTTTCTAGTGCTTCTAGGATATGTTCGGTGAGTGGAAAATTAGTCAAACTAGCAATAACATCTACACCTGAATAAGTACTCTCAAACTTTCACCTGTAAAAAGCTTGTCCAAGGTGCTACCCAAAAGTTCGGGGAATATTTGAATTTGCTCCCTCGTGAGAACTGATGTAAGTATGCCCTTATGCCGCTAGATGTGGCTAGCAGTATGGTTTGGAGATCAGTTTGCTAACAGCCATACAGCCGAAAGGAAGCGCTTTTTCGTTTTGGGCGATTTGGCAAATGTAGGTTTCATTGATTTGGCGTTTTTTTTTTCCAAAAAATATGACGGATTTAAATCAGCAATAGAATCTTCATTAAATTTTATTTCAAACTTTAAAAAGCTGCTGCAGAAACCCATTACCATTAAATGCTACTAATCGTGAATCAATCGACTTTGTCGAGATAAGGCTCCTAATGAGCAAAATTCAAAATACCCTATCTTTGTTTTAGTTATATACTATAATCAACTAGCTTCTCTCAAAGGACGGACGACGAAAGTTGTTTCTGATTGAGCGATGAACTTCTTCCTAATGCTCGTCAACAAAAAGACTCACAACTCCAAAAACCATAGCAAGAGTTTGCAAGGGCAAAAGCCATAGCAATATATTATTGCTAAAGGTGAGCTATCATTGCAGAAAGTAAGTACATAACTTAAATCCACGATGTTTGTGAGATAATAGTAGACAAGTCATAACGGGACTAGTCTTTATAAACTCTCTCGATATTTTGTCTAACTAGTTTCTTGAACATTCGATAACTGCCTTGATTCATATCTAGTTTTTTGTTCACTCTGTTAGCAGCATTCATAACTATCCCTATTTTTAGTATCTATGCACATCTTCCTGGCACGATATCAAGATCGGAATATATTTGGTGTTTTGTACAGCTTTTCAGCGTTGACTATCATTGAATAACCCAAAGTTTAACTTTGAAAACGCTTTGTTTAATGGAGTTTGTGATCATTTAAGAGAAGAGCAGGTTCGTTTCTTCTTCAACTAAATCTTTTTCTTACTTTAATTCATGGTTTTATCACACTTGAGCTTAGCGGACCATGCGTATAGGGAATGAATAATTTATCTCTATCCTCACTAGGAAAACCATATTTAGCAAAGATGTATGATTCAACGGACTAATACTACATAAATATTTTCTGCATCAAAATCCCTGATATATATATATAGATATATACTTGGGTGTTTTGTACCCTTTGCTTTTGCCAATATATTATCTAGCAATTTTGTTAATTACAACTTCTCTATGTAATACATTTAAAATTCTTCTTCTTCTTTGAATTTGAATTATTTGTTATAACTTTTGTATATAAATATTCTACTTGTTAATGATATAGTTGTATATATTAATGTTATAAAAGGCCAACTTCTTCGACTTTCTTTCCCATTGAATTTTCAACTAGACAATGTTCCTCTTACTCCTCCTCCTCTTCCTCTCCCTCTCTAGTGTTCGGTGCCTAACTTAGAATTGCATATGATTTAGGATCATGCTATGGTGATTTCTCCTCTGTCCATGCCAATAATAAAAATCTAAAAAATTTAATACTGATTATAATACTTATTAATAGCATTATTAAAAATATTAAAATAAACCTAAACAACTATATATATATTTCTTTTAAATACATTTCATGGTAAAATTTTATAAGATTATGAATCTAATAATATATTTGCAAAATCTTCTAATTTGAATAATTATCATTTATTAATATTTTTAAATCGATCTATATAGATTCATTATAATAAGTACAAGCAAAAAACGTCATTGGACGAGTTTTTATATACTTCAATTTTCAACTCTCGTTTTTTTTTTTTTTTTTTTTTTTTTTTTTTTTTAACTCGTTTATTTCTGTATGCGCAAAGGGAAGGTTTTGTTTGGTGTTGATGTAAACTTATTGATATATTATATCTCGAATACTATTTTGTAATAAGAATTAATTCATTGTAAGTATGATTCGTCAGTTTAATGCATATATAATGATGTGTGTGGTTGCTTTTGTGCGTTCCTCTTAGTTATCATATCGTATATTTAGTAGTAGTATAGTAGTGTTAATATATAAATATTTATAATCTCTTATATTTATTATTAATTATACTATCATATATTATCTATAATATATAATATATCTATATATAATCTATTCATATATATATTATTATATATATATATATTATATATATAAATTATTATATTATATTTATATATATAATAATTCATATATATATATATATTATACTTTATATAATATATTATATTATATATACATCTCTAAATCTAAACAATAATAAAAGTCATTGTCCAGTATTTTTCGTTGTCTATTTTTGTAAAAAAAAGTAAAGAAATAATATTAAAATTGAAAATTTGCAAAAATACACTGCTTCTTTTATTTAACTCTCATACTCAACCTATATGAAATCTCTTATGATAAAACAGAAATGGAAGCTTAACACTTTTATTTAAAACATATTTCTTGCCTACCGAATATTTGATAATTGAATTGTTACAGTATTGAGGGCCAATCATTACTTAAAATTAAAATATGTGTTGGATAACACAGAAAATAACTTTAATGTCTCTAAATAAAAATGTCTCGCCCGAAATTTACATCTAATTTTATTGAAAATTTCTTATGGATCAGATGAATTTAAAAAAAGGTAAAGCAAATTTTAATATTCCATGACATGTATATTCGGAGACTTTTTTTTTTTTCGATTTTCCCTAAAAATATATAAATAAATAAAAAAATAAATATCAATAAAATTTTTTTTTATATAACTTTTCTTGAGATGGTTATTATAAATGTTTTTAATAGTCTAAATTATTCTGCCTTGTGAAACCATATCTTTATTTTTTTATTTGTTGTTGTGTTGGGTCCTTTCAACGAGTAATATTGTGCATTCTCACTCATATCTAGATTTCTTCTCACATTTAACAACCCCTTATACTTCTCATCTATATATATATCATATATTCTCATTAAATAGACACTGGAAAAAAAACAATTATGAAATGCACATGAAGAAAACATACTGAAATAATGGTTGTAGAATCCGCAGAGTTATTTCATAATCATTTTTTTATTTCGTGGCAAACCGATTGAAGATAGAAAGAACTCTTATCCAAATTTCCCTTTCGGAATTTTAATTAAAATTTCCATTCCAAAATCAAAACCTGTCCATTTATTTAATTAAATACACAATACATTCATTGAAAAGATGTTAATTAAAATCCAATACTTAAACTTACCCTCGACTAAAATAGTAAATCCGGTGTTCGCCGTCTATATAAGCATAATCTATGAATATTTATTGAATCTAATTTATCTTCATATATACTCGTATTCTACTTAAATAATTTATTAATATTTATCTTATAAATGTCATACAGAAAACCGTTATTCCAAAGAGAAGGTTATATCTTAAATACGTATGATCCCACGTGTATTTCATGTATATTATGTGGTTAATTACCACGTTTATGTGCTATTAGTTTGCCCTAGGAATTATATATTGAACAATAATGCATGATAATTATCCAATAATAAGTGTATTTATATATATATTAAAACTCAAGATTTTTATTGTATTTCATCAAAATGTTCAAAACATATAGAGAGTTTTAAGGTACTCATTTTTTCTTATTTTTTAAAAAATCATGATTACATATTTGCCTTCTAACTATCTTATATTATATTAATGATATTAGTTATTAACAAAGATCAAAGAATGATAATCTGAGCATACATCTTTGATAAATAGTTTTATTTCCTTTGAATACTATTTTAATTAATTAAAAGAACAGATCCTTTCTTCATGGATTCCTTATGATGCAGAATGCAATTATTCTAAGTTCCTTATCGTACTCTTCTTGTTCATATAGCTTCTCTTATTTCTAAGAATGGTATGCACATCATACGCCTTTCCGTATACCTTCTATCTTCTATATGGTATTCTTACCTCTCTATTTTCTGATTTCTCTCCTCTATCTCTAGCTCTGCTTAGATTTTTCTCTTAATACTCTCATATCTCTCTATCATAATACTTACACAATATGAAATAATGTATAATAATTAATTCTAATTTAAGATTATAGCACTAATAATATGTCATCTAAACTATAATCTAATAAATATATTCTACATACTACTATTATCTATCTATCTTATTCTCTATTACTTCTTATTACAATTATATCTAGCACAGGATGATTTTAGTTAATACCTAGCAGGATAGGTATGTTAGGTAATTTCGGTTTAGATATTTCCAAAATCACGTTATGTTCTCAGATAATATTAATTACAACTTACTTTATAATTCCTATATGTAATTTACATCCGCACCTTCACCCGCATCCGGATCTATAGATTTAATCAAACTAATTATACTCATTTGCCTTCAAATACAGCATTTCCTAAGGAGAAAACTTGTCGCCGTAGAACCTTTAAAAATGGGAAAGAGGGTAAGCATAATATTGCAAAGATAAACAGTTAGGTCTATAAAAGTATTTTAGGTCTATAAAGAGTTTATAGAACTATATAAATTTATATATTATTAACTCTAAGCTTTTATAAATTTATTTGACACATTGTACTATGAAAGATTAGATGGATACTACAGATGTTACTTTAGCGTGATAAATTGATATAAGATAAGAATGAGCTATTGTATTCTCTTTAGGAAGTATTTTAATTATTTTAGGGTATTTATAAATTATAATTATGTAGTCAAATGTTTTGTGGCTCAGGAAAGGAATTGTAAAATATGTACAGAAAGTAACACTAAGTATTGATAGATATATATATGATTATATCTATATGTATTAATATATATATAAATATAATATGTGTGTGTGTGGATATATTTATATATAAGTTACTTAACGTGTTATTCAACTATAATTTATTTCTTGTCTGTATGCTTTGATTAAATAGATTTGTTACCATAGCTCAGTGATCTGCCTGTAGTTTTTGTATTCTTTTAAATGAGTTTTTTTCCTCAATAGATCTACTTATAATGGTAATCGTCTACTTCGGTAAATAATAATATGTCGTCCACTCTCTTATAATTATTATCAATATATTGGAGGTATAATCAATATCTGGCACTTCTCCTAATATATCTCTCTTATATCGCTCCATCAATGAAGTTTAATTTAAAGTATATTCGATCTAATTTTATAACACCAAAACTTTATTCGTTCCACACCTGTAGTTTTTGTCTCATTCTTTATGTTCCCAGTTAGCCCCTAAGACTGTAAAATTAACATCAGTAAGCAAATCTAGTTGTGAAAGTATTCATAGAGTTGTTACGTTCGAATCATGCTCAAATTACCGTCTATATCCTTGGACCTCCTTTAATAATTAAAAGCATAACCGCAAATCTAGTTGTCGAAAGTATTCATGAGTCATGAACTAAAATACCACACCTTAAGATTGGGTCACCGAAGCTGACGGTCACCATTCTCAATCTCTTTCAGTAGTGAAGATGATAAATCATTTCTACGCCATGGTGCATGCGGGCTCACACACTAGGTGACGTACTGCGTACGGACTCACGCGACGCCATAAGAGAAAGTTAAACAGCTATCTCACTCACAAAGCCTTTTCCATCATTTGAGAGTTCGATCTCTCCATTGCGCATTTAATTCGCTAAAGTTTTTTCTTATTCCTTCTCTATTAGTTCTTAATGTTTGAAATTTTACTACACACTTCGTCACACAATATCATCTTCTTCCTATCAAAGACATTGTCTCATATGTTTCTTTTTCTTGAATACAATATCCCTTTTTTCTTCGGTCTGTCATTTCCTAGATTGGGGGTGCGAAAAATGTATCGTCCTGCCTTTGCTCGAATACAGGACGACTATGCCGTTTATACTTTAATCAGAAGTTTTATTTCGCTTCCTTTCTTGGTGTACTTCATCTCCTGTCTTTTTTCTCGAATATATACTTTTTCATTTTTACGGTTGGTTTCATGTGACACACCGCACCACGTACAAAAAAAACATAACTCAGATGGATCAATGAATTGATTCTGACATACTTCTTAAAATCAGCTAGAGACCCCTTTAGTCTCACATATTCTCATCACTTACTCGCATCAGTTGATAAGGAATTCAGTTGATTCTCACATTCTCATGTACACTCTTGCTTCTAATCATTTACGATCTCTACCTCTAAATCAGACTAAGAATTCTTATACTGATATCTAGTCTCTCCCATCTCCACTCAGGTATGAACTACTACCCTCAATGAGAATCTCTCCCCTTACGGCTCGCACCTAATAGCACCTTCTCGGTCGCTCTTGTTGTTCTATTCTGTCCACCAGGATTTATTGCACCATGTCCATCCCTTTCCCTTTCCATTCACACTTTCTCTCTAATACTATCATCAGTCTGCATCATAATACGCTCTCTTTCCCACTTTCTTCTCACACTAAATATAGCAACTTATGAATACTCATCGAAATTGTATACAATACATTTACGTATTTCTCACGCACATACTCTGTTCACTCACTATATTGTGTAATTAGCTATTCACATAATTAATAATAAATTATGAATATTAATAGTAGTAAATGAATAATTTTAATAATTTAAATGTAATTGTTTAAGAAGATAATCTTAAAATTATTTAAATTTTGAATATCAATTCATTCCTTTAATTATTAAAACGTTAATTTATAGAACATTTGCTTCTCTCTATATCTCTCTAATTTTATTGCCTATTCTACCTCTTTCCCCTCATGAAAATAATCTACCTCCATCTCTCTCTCTCTAGTATCGTTTGTATCTTATTAACTTAATATATATTCATTTATTTTTTAAAAAATTCCTCATTGAGCCTATACCCCGTCCGTGACATTGCCCGTCCTGTGCAAAAGATGGGCCTTTATATCGAGAACGCGTCCTTGGGAAACAAAGGGCCTAAAGGCTAACTATGTATAGGTACTGGCTCAGCCAAGGTATCGCGTACGCTGTCAGTTAAATTCGCATTTGTAGCAATAAGCACAATACAATAAATATAATGGTACTCATCTACGTCTGAGTGAGGACGACTGAGTATAATAATAGATGCTAATAATAGCTCACTCATTATCTCGCTCACAACCAGTCTCTATATATAGAACCTGGGCTACCTCGCTATTGTATCTATAAAGTAGATAGTGCTCATCTTAATATCATACACTGAGCTAAAGGAGCGTATATATATTTAATATTATATATATATATAATATATATTTAATAATATATCTTTATGTATACCTGGCCTACTCACTCATTAAATTTGTGCAAGGAGCCATCAATATCTATAATATACTCACTGCTATCTTCCAAGGTGATCACGGCTGTCAGCCATCAATTTATCTTTAATGGGCGTGACTTCTCACTACTCTACTCAGGTCGAGAAGATGCAAATGCATTAATCTTATTCTCGCGACACGCTCAGCACAGCTTCTTATATCCTGGGTCGAGGCGTCGAGAGCTGATCGCTAATCTCCTCTCACCAGATAAGTGTAACGGAGGTGTTTCTCTATCTCTAATGTGTCCTTGGGTACATATTAATAATAGACATTACTGGTGTCATCTCTAATATTCTAGGAGGTGTGCACATTTAGTCTCTTTATCGTTTATCTCTGAATCTTATATGTATATTTATTATACTCATTATACATGTGGCTCAAGCGTTCGACGGGTGTCTTGGACTGTGGGCTTTTGAGCCTGACTCCCCTGTCGTTCCTATTCGCCTTGTCTGAGTATCCCACTAATTCAGGTGGGACCGCTCATAGCTCGACTAAACTCTGGAAACCATCGCGCACATGGCACATAAAAAAATTTAAAGCACTTGATACGTTCTCAATTTGGCCGTCTTTCGAGTGTCTCGTGTGTACGTTGACGTTTCTTGGTCTTTGTGTTGGCCTATCCATACTTAGCCAGCGGCTTTACTTTTGGGATTGCCTTCTTCGACGCGACGAGGGGGGTGTCAGTTAACTACGCGCACGCTCTTCTGTGTTAATACTATGGTTTTTGCTTGGACGTTCCACTTGGGTTCGCCTATTCGCGGTTTTTCTCCGCTATGTATGTCCATCGTTTAGCTTGTTTTTCGCGTCTACGCATATTGTGGACGCTGCTCCGTATTCTGGCTACATACTCAACGAAGTTTCTTGTATTTGATTGACTAGTCAATGTCTCGTAAAGTCGACAGGATATTAATAAGAACATCTAATAACGATCCTTATTGTGTTGTTGGCGCTGGAAACTATCTCAAGAACTGTGGTAGATGGCGGGAGATGACTCGTGCATGAACTTTGTGATGGTATTTATGTTGATAAAATGTTGGAATTATTATCGAAATCGGAAAGATTTTATTTATAGGTAATACGAATGTTTTTCAGGTAGGTTTTTAAATGAAGAGATGAGAGTGAATTATAATAGCAGTTTGGTTTTTTTTCTTTGAGTAGGTGAAGAGCAGCCGAAGTGGCGTTCGCGCAAGGCATGAATAATTGTGTGAATTTTAAACATATGAAATGGTGTAATGACATCTCAAATCAGTCCAGCGAAGGGTTGGGGATTTGCGCGAATAATATTTGTAGGTCGGTTTTTGCTGGTAAGTACGACAATCTCTTTGAGAGTATAGTACATCGAACCATTGAAATCATAGCGATGAGAACTTAAAGAAGATTTAGGAGGATATGGAGGCGATTTGTTCAGAGTAGAGTAAATGACGATATTGCATGAAGTTTACTCGTGCTGGGGATGCATTTGCGAATATGTAAATAAGTTTGTGCAAGAAGTAATTTGTGTGAGAGTAGTCTGTGTGTGGTTCTCTGTTCTATATGATGATAAAGTGCTAAATACATGCTTAAGAATAATCATGGATCAATATTTTCTATGTCTTAAGAGGTCATACGACTATGTTGTTAGGACGTGGTGTTTCCATTTCGCTGTTGTGTGTATATACAAAGGTTTATTTGTAACCACGATGGCCTTCTCAGATTGTGTGGGAATGGACCTTTCTCTGTGAGACGTATGCTTCTGAGAGTAGATATCTTATGCCCTCTAGAGTGTAAGCGAGTAAAGAGACCAATTAAAGTGTTTTATTTTTAGACGGACGATTGGGACGATTTTGAGAGAAATTACAAGAGGTTGGTTCCAAAGAGAGCGACGACTTGTATTCCAAAGATACGTCTTTTCATTAATATTCGCTTCTCAGTCTTTTCAATGGGAGAGAGTTAAAGCTAAGCATAGAGATAGCGAAGAATTGTATATTATGAAGTATGAAAGATACTTGGATAAAGATACGATGTGATGGTGTGATGTTTCTCTCTACGAATGAAAGCTCGAGCGTCGACGTTGGATAGTTAGTGTAGCCCAAAGGAGATCTTCGTGCGAAAGATGTTCTACGTATATTGTTATCGGGTTGGGCTTTGAATTGAACAGTTGAATAAAATTGATTGTGGTTCGAAATTTGTGAGAAAGTGTGGACTCCGACCGACGCACACGTTATTGTAGAGAGATTGTTTACATATTGTGTACTATTCGCTCATAAGGATAAGAAGAATTATTTATGTTTTCTCCTTATAGTTGTATTATATGTTTATATATATATATATATATTATAATAGTATATATATATATTAATAAGTTTCTTATATTTTTTTCTATGCTTTACGTGTATAAATTTTAGAAACATAAGCGTATATAATATTTGGGCTATAGCACACACTAATTCTTTATTTATTTATTAAAAAAATTTAATTATATTTATAAAATTATTAAATATAATTTATTAATTTCATTATAAAATAATGAAATATTGTGTTAATAATTTACGCCAAATCTGTAAAAGAATAATGAAAATATAAAATTTTTAAGAGAAAGAATCTCATTTTACTGTTAATTAGATAGTTATATACTTCATAAAATTTCGTTCACATCTTAATATTTTCTAGAATAATTTTTAAATTATAGAGTAATTTGATACTCATTTAGTTCATTCTTGTCAAAGGCATAATTTTCTATTATTTTATGTTATTAATTATATACCTTTTAACGCTAGTATTATGGTGAGGACTGAATTTTTAAAGAATATGTATTTTACCTATTAACTTAAACATATTTCAATGTAATGGGTCATTATATGTCATATACAAATCTTGTATATTTTACATATATACTGTTAGGTATATATATACCTACATATACAAATTCTTTTTATTATGTGCTACTCTCAGGTAAAATTCTGTCTTTAATTCTAATTATCTTTTATCGTGTTTCTAATTATGTATCTTAATTATATCATACTATTCATAAAATATTATATATAATTCTCTCTTTTAGGTTATTATCTCGCTTAAAAATTTGCCTGTGACATGTTGAATTTCTGGCAATATCCAAAAATAACTTTTTTATTTGTTTTATTACATGTTTTTTGTTACTAAGAATCTTTAGCAAGCAAAAAATACTGAGTCAATAGTTACTGTGTGTTGATAAAGGTTGATACATATTTAGTCATATGCTTTACCTAAAATCTGATTATTTAAATATATAATACTTTTATAACAAATTATACTTTTATAATATATAGAAATATTTTTTATAAACCTGAAATTTAGAAAAATCTTTCCATTATATCTAAATTAGTATATTATATATAATTTATATATATATATATTATATATATTTATTAATTAATAATATATAATAAATTAATAGTGAAAATAATAAATGATAAGTTTTTAGAAATGTTTTTAAAATAGAAGAATCTAATAATATCTAATAATAATTAAATTATATAAAATAATAATTAATAAATAAATTAATTATAAATAATTAAATTAATTAATAATATATATACTTAATTATTAATAATAATTAATTTACATATAAATAATAATAATAATTAATAGGTGTTGGTCGATTAAATTTCAAAAATACTTTTACAATAATTTAATTTACCTCTATAAATTATCTTTATATATCATAATTAAATAATTTATTATAATAAAATTAATTCAATTCAAATTCAAATAAATTAATAAACGAGTTAATATTTATTGCTCTATCGATAAGATTTCAATATTATACTAACTATCTCTTCCAAAATTCCAATATATCATCTATAGATATCATCTCAAAATTTCATATCTTAAAATTTTATATTAATAAAACTTATAAACATATTAACTCTGGCAATGCTAAATATTAAGTTTCTTCTTAAAAATTTCTCGTCATCTGGATATCAACATAAACTTTGACCTTTTTCTTATTTAAACAATCTCACCATAATGTCTCATATCTTCAAAAATAAATCATAGAACCTCCTCTAATTCTTCTTTCATAAATTACACATAGATAGACACAACTGCCCTTCTTAAGGGGAAACAACAAAATTTTATAATATAATCCACTGTGACAATCAAACACTTGTTCATTCTAGCAAATAATGATTGCATTCCTTTTGTTGTGAGCTAACATATGCTTCATTCTCTACAGAATAGTTCAGCACATTAAGCACTTTTCAAGAATTAAATAACTCACGACGTACTGTGTGCCAGGTTACCTCAAACAATTACTATATCGGAGATGTGCTCTTGAGAAATCCACATAGGAGTATGAATTATAAAAAGCATAAAATATCAAAAAATTAAATTTTAAGTCAACGCATATATTTACATCCAATTAGATTCAGTAAATAAAGATATCTATGAATAATCTTTTACTTCTCTTCTCTTTTTGTGTGATGTTTACTAGCTCTACATTTAACAATATTTTGTCATGCCTTATATGTGGTGTTTTTTCGAATCATATTTTACTTTTTATAAAAGATTGGATACACGCTGCTATTTTATAGTGCAATTAATAGGACACTGTTCCTGGTGAGGTATATTTGTTGTATGGTATACATTTGGCTTATTCTACAATTAGTATTGATAATCTCTTGTCCCAAAGTATAATAGGCGCTGCGTCATATTTATTTGTATAAGGATAATACTTTCTATATTTTTTCTGATGGTGCTAGTCAACTAATTCTAATCAGTTTCTAACAAAATTTGTTAAATCTTACATTAATATTTCCTATACACAGAATAATTAGGTTCACTATGTAGTTTTAACATTTTTTACAAGATTATATATTAATTTAGTGGGACATATTCCACCGAAAGGAGTATTGATTTGTCTACATGTTAGAAGAATGAATATTCGAGAAGACAGTCGCAACTATATAGAAAAAAAGACAGGTTCTTTCTTTGTTGAATCATATAGTTTACTAAGTGGACGTACACGGGGTCATGTCAAATATTCGGTTCCTTCTTAACATTCTCTTATTGGCATTTCATTAAAATCACTTCTATGTGATAAAAGTACTTGTAGAATATTTAATGCGTCACTAAAAAAACCTAAGTAATATACAATTTCTGGAGTAAGTTATGCGTGAATGAAGTTTTGACCAAAATGATAAGAAGTAAATGCTTAGTTCCCTGAGGGTGATACCTGCCTAGAAGTGTATACTAAAGGACTAGCTAATCTGGAAGCAATGCGTACCCGAGAAATGTCTTTTTTAGAGTCGACTTGCATAGTATCTATAGAGTTTTCGGGGCATTAAGGAAGAAAATGCTGGTCCTAACTTATGGAACGCGGAAAAAAGCCCTAAGCAGGAAGTGGAGAGAGTCGGTTAATTTAATTATATATATATATAGGAGGGTGTAATAAATTAAAAATTAGTGTCAAGAGCAAAACAAATGAAGCAAAAGCTATATATATTATTAAATAGCGCTAAAGGAGAGAATAGGCTCACATCTCCCACCAATACGTGACCAAACCAGTTTGCGGACCTAAGGGCCTCGCTTTGTTTGGCGGAGTGCTCTAGACCAACCTGAGATATATAAATAAATAAATATAAAAAACACAAAAAATAAAAATATATTACAGTATATATACATACATATACATTTACATATACCTCCATATACATAAATAACATATATACAAATATAAATACATAAAAATCATATATATATATATATATAGTTATATTATATATATATATATATATATATATATATATATATATTATATATTATATATATATTATATAATATATATATATATATATATATATATATATATATTATATTTATATATTATTTAATAAAAAAAATTAAATTATAATTTAATTAGAAATATTGTATATTTATGTATATACATAATATATCTATATATATATATATATTAATATTATGTAACACAACCATCATAAGCATTAAATTTTGATATCGTCTAATATCAAACCATTCACTAACACTATTTATTAGTAATCATTGAACATTACACTTAATTATTAACAAATATTACGCAGTCACTAACTCTAAAGTATTCATCAAATAACATTAAATATTAAATCCTAATTAATAACACTATTACTATTCATTATCAATCAACTATTTAAGGTCCGTTTTTCCAATTTTGCTTTAATGTGGCTAACGCTTCGGCATAAGTAGAATCTAATCCAGTTTTAGAATGAATTTTATTGTGGCTCCTAATTAGATAATATAACCGTAGTTTGGGTATTTACATATACATATTTTGATAGCTGTTTTATGGAGTCACGATGTTTTTTGGAATAATCTAATAATATGAAAAATAAAAACATATAATCATATGGTTTTTATAATTAAAAATAATTATCGATAACGTAAATTAACTATTGTGGATGGATTGATGGAGTGTATCGATTTTGGAAGAAAAATTAGTACTTTTAATAAATTCTTACGGCCATGGGAATTGGGTGGACTATTACTATTGCTTCTCAAATTTTTTGTCATCGTCAAGTCGGAAAGGAGACTGCTGAACGCTTAGGGCTCGTATCGGGTAACCACCGTAATAAATTTTAAGTATATATGTATTAGTTATATATATATAGTATACTACCGCAAAATCTACTGAAAGAATCTTATCGTAATTTTTTATTTTTGTTTTTAGACAAAATTTTCATTTTTGGTTGTTATAAGGTACTCAACTGTTATATATATATAAATATATGGATAATATACGAATCCTTACATTATTTAAATATAATATTATTATATACGTCTAATTATACTATATACTATTATATGTTATAATAATATATATAACCCACACATATTATTAATATAGCTATCTTATATATATATATTTAGTTATATTATCTCTAATATATATATTACTATTTATATTTATATATAAATTTGTGTATATATATAAATATTTAGTAACAAATTAGTGTTAATAACTATAATATCTTTAAGTATCTTAAAAGTGTTTAAGCATTTATATATAATTATCTATTATATGTCATACTTCTAAGTTCTATCTTTATATCACCAATTATTTATATTAACAAAGTAAAATTAATAGTGTACTATAATAATATTACTTAGAAGATAAATACTTTATATAACTATAATTATATATATATATATACTAGTATATATATATATTAATATAATTACATTATATTACTATTATATTATATAATATTATTACTTTTTTCTTATATTATATTATATATTATATACGTTTATATACACACCACATATAATAATATGTAGTAGGGAGGGAATTTTACTGCAAATTGTAACGGGTTGATCGTTTGTCCGTTAATCTGGCACCCCGTAATCCTGTATTAATTTTGCCCCATCATTTTTGGTACTGATTTTCTTACTTATTTTTACCATTTTTTAGGATTATTTTGGCTACTTTTTTATATAACGATTTGTCAGGAATGTAGATATAGATATATCTGTGCACCTACCGTGTAATACTATCATAGCACTTATATCTATCAGCTTTTTTTTAGGGTATTTTTTTTAAACGTTTATATCCTTCGGGTCATGTATACACCTATACCGGGATATTTTGTGAGAGGATATTTTGTCTACTAGGCTATTCAACTAACACGATCGAAGGCATAATTACACTTGAAAAAAATGTACTAGCGAGAGTTTTTGGCAATTCCAGATTCATATATAAAGAGACATCTGATTTTTAATTTCATATTTATATAACATCGTTGGAACAACGTGAATACACGTCAAACCATAACAATGCGAAAAGGTTTATATGTCGATTTGTGGGTCTGGAAGCGCGACTAGATTTCGAGGTTCAAAAAAGTCCCATAGACTCAAGGAGTTTTAGCCTCCCAAAAGTGGGCGGAGCCCCAAAGGGGGCTTTTTAAATGTGGGTCCTAGAGTAGTTCTTTAAAATGATCGATAGATATTTTTTGATGGTTCCAATCGATTTATAATAAATAGAATTACATAAAAAATTGATAATATCTTTTATAGTCTATTTTCACATAACGATTTGAACATACTTGGTTGTCATTTGCCACTTGAAATGTAATCGAAGATATAATTAATTTTACAAAGATATAGAATAGGCATAACTAATTGTCGATTTAATTGCTGTGTGTAAGTATGTGGACAATTGGGGCGATGCCCCACCGCTTTTTTCGATAATTAAGATTAGGTAAAAAATAGAGTTAATCGCTTTCAAAAATCTATGTTGTGTGTGTGAAATTGTTACCAGTTTGCATCGTGTGTATATCTGATCAAACAGACGAAGTTTTAGTGAGATAGAACCGTTTATGTGACCTCCGACACATTAGGGGGGTTTTTCAACTTAGCGCATAGGTCAAATTTATCGTTAATTGAAAACCATGAGTTGAGGCTTAATCGTATGGAAATGAATTTGGAGTGTCTGGATAGACTGATCGCCGTAATGCTCGTCGGAGAGCGAGATTACGTCCTTGCGTTCCACGTAAGGGGCGGACGCTGGCCCACATGAGCCGCTGAAAAATAATTTAAAGATATATATATTTGAACGTAGAGAGAAGACTGAATTTAGAGAGGGCAGAGTAGAGAGGTGAGGTCGTGAGGAGGTTGTGAACGCGGGAGTTGGTATACTGGAATTATTTAGTGTGATATACAAAGTTTTCTAGTTTGTTGTTCTTTTTGCAAAGTGGAGGGGGTCCTTCTTTATGTTTTAGGTATGTTAGTATATAAATATAATAAATTATTTGAAAGAAAAGATATGATACAGAATGTGAATTTAGCACAAGAGAGAAGAGAGAGAGAAGGAGACGCTAAGAAGGAGAAAGGAGTGTGGGAAATGAGTAGGATGGGGGTGAAGAATAGATAGGAAGAGAGGAAGGATTAAGAGATAGGATAGATAGTAACACAGCGGTGCTGGAAGCACTCGGGGTCTGACCCGAAATAATGCTAGAGAGCATGTGATTTCTATATATATACAGCAAGATTTTCATTTCTTGTTATTATTTATGCTATAGTCTCTACTAGATGGGTAGGATCCCTGATCATAATTGCTCATCGTTACTCTCTATAGCCAGAATAAATATGTATTTTCAGAAATGTCTGAAGATTAAACTTTTATATTTTCAAATCTCAGTTTTTTTGCTTTTTATATATAAAGTTAATCTAATATAAGATATCTATATTTTTACTCTCTAATATGTGAACATAAATATATCCGGCTGAGGTGCATCATTTATATTTTTTTTTTATTTTTATCTGTTTATTTATATATATGAATAATTTGTTGTTTAATTTTATTATTTTGATTTTTCTAAATTTATATGTATTTGTATTCTTTTTTTAAAATAATGTTATTTGTGTGTGTGTGAAATTTATTTTTTATTTTTTTTTTTTTTTTGTTTTTTTTGATCCTATTTTTTATTTTTTTGTTTTTTATATATAAATTTACTATTTCTATAGTCTTTTTTAATTTTTTTTATAGAGAATTGGAGAGATTTTCTCGTGTTGATAGATATGTTAGCATTCGTTTTTGCTTATTTTTTTACAAAAATGAGTTCAATAATGGTAATTGTTTATATTTTCACTATTTTAGCTTTATTTTAATTTGCTAATTTTTTTTTCTATTTATATTACTTTAATTTTTTATTTTTATTCTTATAAAACTTGTGTGTGTGGTGTGATTTTTTTATGCGCTTTTTCAATATGTTGAATTACGGTAAAAAATTTAACGCTGTTTTTACGCATGACTCGACTTGTAAGCGAGCTAAAATAACTACTCAAACACAGAGGGCACTTCACGTTTTAGTTTTGGGCTGTACCGAGATTTGTGATTCTGATGATCTATATCATGACTCAGATTTCTTGGTGCTGATTGCCATATATTGATCTAATATAGATTACTGTGCTGTGCATTTTTATTTTTACCATTATTTTATAGCTAAAGTAATTGTTGTGTTTTTCATACCCTAAAGCAGAACATAATTCCGACACTAGCTACTGACTACCATAGACACTGTCGTACATCGTCATATCTGTGAAGAATATTACTTGGTGGTGATCGTAGTTGATCTAATTGATCTATTTTGATTATTGATCTATTGATTAAGGTCAGATTTTCTTTATCACTATAAAAATTGTAATGTTTTCCATACTACTAAAGCAGTTAATATCAGTTAATAATATAACTCACAATAATATATACTCACATCCTTTATATATGTCATTACTTGTGAATTATTGCTTCATATTGATCTATTGATCATATTGATTACTATTTGATAATCTAATAAGAGAGAAGGAAAAAAATTAGCTTAGAAATTTTAATTATTTATTTTTTTAATCAAAACATTGCTATTTAATAAATCGTAATTCAAATAATAGTAAATAGATAGATAGCTAGATGGTAGAGATATGTCTTTTAAGTTTATATTTGATTATACTATTAGTATTATATTACTAATTGATTCTATTTAGATTCTAATTTAGATTAAGGTCAATAATTTTTTTTCTAAAATTGTCAATGTTTTTTATATACTTATATCTATTTCATTTCTTCCAAATCAAAACACTATATCACAACCTCCTCCTACCTTGACCCGATCTGAATGATTCTATTTTGTATATCCTCTTTCTGTGAGTTAAGGGGTTCACATATATTTACTAAATTGTAACTGTACTCTTACATACCCTAAAGCAGTATATAAATCAACGACTTCGCACCTCCCTCTTGACCATCTTAGATGTTACTTATTGTTTTCTTAGTTGATTCGCGGTCATTTCTCATAGCAACATTTTCAAAAGAGGAGAAAAGCACGTAATAGAAAGCAGTAATAGAATTAATCTCTGTTAATAAAATCAAAAACCAATTCGATAAAACTCATAACTAATCATTGATGCTATTTGGTAATATTTAGACTCCCGATGTAAATTAGTATATCTTGATCATCTTGATTCTTTGGATCTATATATTGAATTCAAGTCACCTTTCAGTATAATTTATAGAATAAATATATAAAAACATAAGATAAAATCAAGTTCTTTATTAAAAGATCAATCAATATATATTATTGATACGTATCACTCGTTTCCCCAAATAACATTTAATATAAGCTTACTTAGGCCATACATTACTATGATAATTTAATGAATATATATAACCTATACAAAGACTAAATACTTTAAATCACATATCTTTATAAAACATTATAGATAATTAAAGCTAAAGTCAAATTAACATAAGTATCCCATTACCTGAATACTACTAAACCAGTATAAAGTAACTAACAAAGCATACACAAACAGATAATATTTCAAACTTTTATTCTTAACATATCACTTAGTAATTATATTTTTTACTCAGATTACATAGTAACTTTAACAAAATATTTTACCACATCCATGTGTATTTCTATCATAATACCGATCATTGGATATATATAACTCTAACGTAACAAAGTTTTCCACATTATTAAAAGCTCATTAAGATTAAACTGCTAAGATAAATATATGGTATACATATATACTAGCGCTAAACCTTAACATACATCTTAAGCTAGGATTATAGAACAGTGCGCTAAACAATTGAATAAAAAAATGGTCTCCCTACAACTTTAAGGTTTATAGAGGTTTAAGTATTTTAATTATGACGTAAAAGAATAGATCCATAATCACGTTGAGCAATCTAAATTCAATTGTTTACTATTATATGTTACCACATAGCTACTATTTTTTGTGCATATTCCTTATTGCTAAGAAATAAATGACAATAGACCACATCGCAGACCGAACAGCCACACACACCCCGACCCAGCTGACTTCACGACGTTAGGTATCCTAGCTCAGAGCGCCATCGTGCTGAGTTAACCAGTGGTAGACGCTAATGAATCCCCGTGGGCCGGTGTACAACCGACAAATCGGCCCCAACTCACACCACACCACACACACACACCCACACACAGCATGCACCAACGGCTCGACGGACACCACCACAAAACACAGATGGACACGCTTATAATCTCACACACAATAGCTAAGGACACTCGTAGTGTTTACGTACATCATAACGCAACATGAAAAGTATAAAATGTTTTATAGTAAAAGCAAAAGTTTTAATGAGATATGAAGAGTATTCATAAAAATAGAAAGAATATAGAGTGTTGGTGTATTGACTAAACAGAAGCTGTATATTGCATATGATGCGATATATGAAAAACAATAGTAGTTCAGAAATAAGAAGAGAAAATTGAAGAAAAGTTCAAAAAATTAAATAAAAAAATTGATAGCAATAAACAAAATATGAACAATAAAAATTTAAGATAAAAATTAAAATTAAAAGAAAAAAATTAAAACTTAAATATAAACTTAAAGATATAAAGGAAGAAACATTTTCAAAAGAAAGAAATAAAAATAAACATCAAATTAAAGAAAAAAAAAAATTAAAGCACAAGCATAAGAGCAAATAAAATTACGCAAAAAATGTATAGTGTAGGAGAGAATAATTGTAAATAAAAAATAGAAAAAGCATTCACATGAACTAACAAATAATAAATTAACAAATAAGAAATAGAAAAAAATATTAAAAATTAAGTTAGGAAAAATAAATTTTTAAAAATATAGAAAACAACATTATAAAAATTAAAATATAAATTAAACAATATTATAATTGAAATAAAAATTATTAACGAAAATAGTAGATGTTATTACTTGTAATATTTTCACTTAGGAAAAAAAATATTATTAGTTAACTTTAATAAATTTGAAAATGAGATTTGATAAAATTTGTAATGGGTTTGACTTGGACACAATTAAATTAAGTGAATGATCGGCGCAATGAGTGCAAATTGCAATTGGCGGTCTTATGTAACGCCGTTGTTGAGTGAAACGTAGTTAGTGACGCTCAGCTCGTCGATGATAGAACATTAGTATAAGGACTTACATCGCAGAACAGGTCATGCTTCTAATAAATCATGCATTATACTGACACTACAAACTGTTTCTTATCCTCACACACAAATGAACGCACACACACACAACAAGTTCTGATGATTTAGAGTATGCGATTTCTCAAACTGATATTTCCCTGACAAAGTTTTCACATTTAAAGCTACATAGCAAATCACTGAATAAATATAGGGATGTACAATGACAAACCCTAACACCACTTAAGCACGAATAAACTGCTTAACATTAACAAAGTTCCACACTTGGGCAAGATGAAGGAGATATATAGCAGACAGCATACAAATAACGTAATGATTAACAAGATGTTCGCGATGTTAATGTTATAAGAGTGATAGTACTTTAACAAAGATTTATTCTTGAATTGAACACTATATATCATCGGTGTTACCACTGGTTGCGACATAGGTAACATCTTTGACTATAGATGCTTAAGCGTCCGGACATGTACGGGCTGGTCTAATGAGAAGGACAACCCTATGACTTATTTCTGGCATCATATTATTTAAAAGAACTTAATACTGTAGATTACGTTCAAGAATATTGTCAGATATACAGAATGATAATAATAGAAGCTGGAAATCATGTTATAAGTGGCATGTTTTTTCCACATTGTCTAGTAATATTTACATAGTACTAACTTACGAATAAACAGTTTCATTAACCAAGAGTATTAACCAAGCATTACCTTTCGTGAGAAAACCCAGGGGGGAATGGCTTTGGAAAGAGGATGATGAGATGCTGCTGGAGGATTCAGCACATGGGGCTGTAGGACGAGGCTTGATATACGCATTACAATTCCCGTTAGTGGGGTGCTCGCATCGATAGATCAGGATTCACACCTTTCAATGTGCGGCGCATCCCTGGGTTTTCTCACGGAAGGTATGTGTTGCTTAGATACTCTTGGTTAATGAAAACTGGTTCTATTCGTAGTTAGGTACGTTTCTGTTAAATATTATATGATCTAATGTGGAAATAAACTGTATTTGTTAAGAATGATGAGTTTTTTGTAAGATATTATTGTGTTTACTGGTGATGATGATGATGTGTTAGAAACGTGAGCCTATGGTTAAGTTTTTGTTGAGTAATGTTAGGTTTGGCTGATAGACTTTTGCTATGTCTACGTTTATTCATATGTCAAATGATGTTATACTCGAAACGAGTGACACTTTGATGAAGATGTGTCAATTCATAAATTTTGTTAAAATGTTACTATGTTAATGTAATTAACATTGATAGTGTTAAAGACATGCTTGAAAAAATTGGGTAAATAGGTTACGTTTTGCTATGCTATGTTTGTTACTTTGCTGTTGTCAAGTGTGGAATTTTGTTAATGTTAGCAGTATTATTTGTGCTTTAAGGTGTGTTCGGTTTGTCATTGTACATTATATTTTTGTTAGGTGATGCTATGTTTAGTTTATTAATTTGAAACTTTGTTTACGTTAGCATTATTCTTGTGTGTGTGTGTGTGTTTATGTGTGTGTGTGTGTGTATGGTTGTGTGTGTGTATGCGTGTATGTGTGTGTGTGTGTGTGTTGTCGTGTGTGTTTTGTGAGTGTGTCATTTATTCTTAATTCATTACACTCCTCATTATTAATGATTCTGTTCTAACATGTACATACCGTTAATTGCATTGCATCTTGCAGAGATAACCGTTTTTCTAAATGTTGAGTTACATTTATTTTTCAAATCTCATTTTTCTTTTATAAACGGTAAAAACTATATTAATTTTTTTTTCCTAAGTTGAACATGCAATACACCGTTTACTATTTTTTTTTATAGTTTTTATTTTAGAGTTATGGTTTCTCCTCTCTGTGTGTGTGATGGTTTAGTGTGTGTGTGTTATTGTGTTATTTATTTAAAACGTATTTTTTTTTACTTTCATTGTTTATTTTCTAGTGTTCATTTTCTAAATTGTTGTATTTCAGGAGTGAATTATTTTTCTCATTTTTTGATAATATATATATATATTGTATATATATATAGTTTATGTTAGATTTATTTTTCTAATTTAATTTTTTTTGGTAAGGTTTTATTTTGCATTTATACTTTGTGTTTTTAATTTTTTTTTTATTTTTAAGGAGTTTGTATGTGTAATGAGTTTTTATATTTTAGCTTTAATTTTTTATATGAATATTTATTTGAGAATTTCTGTTATTTTTTTTTTATTTTAATTTGTGTTAAATTTATTGTGGATATATATATATTGTAAGTTTTATTTATATGAGTGTGTGTGTGTTTAATTAAATATATATATATATTTGTTGGTGTAGTTTATTTTTGTATATATATATGATATAATATTTTTTGTTTTTAAGTTTTTAACTTTTAATTTTTTTTGTTATATATTATAACTTTGTTTTTTTATGATATATTTTATTTTCATTATTATACTTTGTGTTTAATTTTTTTTTTATATTTTTTTTATTTTTTTTTTTCTTTTCTCTTTTTTCTTTTTTTATTTTTATTACTAAAAATTTATCGCTTTTAGTAAATCGCTTGCTATTACTTTCATGTTTTAACGTACAAATTTTACGTTTTGTGTGGTGGGTGGTGTCTGGTGTGTGTGATGTGTGTGTGTAGGTTGTGTGTGTGGTGGGTGTGTGTGGTTGGTGGAATGTGTGGTGTAGTGTGTTTTGCGAGAGAGAAGCCGCAGGCGTGTGGGTGGTAGATATGGTGTGTGTGTGTGTATGATAGTTGTGTGGTGAGATGAGATAGATAGATAGATAGATGGTGTTCCTCAAGGTTGTAGATAGATAGATAGATGAGATAGATAGATAGATGATGATAGATAGGATAGCTGCTCGTATTTGTTCCACGTGTGTCACTGGTCATGTATTGTAGTTTATTCTTAGTTTTGAATGTTAAGAGATATGCTTGAAAAAAAAAAATGTGACTATGTTACTTATTGGATGTTGGAATAGATATAATTAAGATAGGTTTTAGCCATTATTACAGTTCAAACCCTAGTACGTGTTTAGGATACTAAATATAGACGATAGATATAGAACGAGGTTGTGACGGTAATTGCGAGTTTGTCTCGCCGTGTACATTATGTTTTTATTCGTATAATGTTTGTACGAGGTTGATCGCTTAATGATTATTTATTAATGTGGTAAACTTTGTTACGTTAGAGTTATTGAATGATGGATAATGTAATAGAGTATACACATGGTTGTGGTAAATTTTTTGTATACTTTTTACTGAGATGTTTACATAGATTTTTAGCGAGTTTTGAAAGAAGATATGTCGACACTTCGGAAATTGTAGCTATACGGTTAATATATCTATTGTATGTTTGTTTGTTCTTTGTTATAGAGTGACGTTTGGAACAATGTTAATGTTGATGGTTTTCAGGTTTAAGATGTGTTAAGTTTGTCGTTGTGGGTTTATATTCATAATTCAGATGATGCTAGTAAGCTTTATTATGTGAAACTATGTTTACGTCAAATATATTGATGATCTTTTTATAAGAACTTGTTTTATGCTTTGTTTTATTTCAAAATGATTACGGTGAAATGTGACTTGAATCAATAGATAAATAGATCAATAGATCAAGATGGCGGAGGGGGGCTGGATAGTGTTTGATTTAGTGTTTGATTTAGTGATTTTTTGCTTTAGGGTATGTAAAACATGACAATTTTAGTAAAAATTTGACTTAATCAATAGATCAATAGAAACAAAGGTCATGCAGGAGTGTAGGTTAAGTGGTTTGATTTAGTGATTTACTGCTTTATGGGTATGTAAACGTTTACATTTTAGTAAATTTGACGCTTAGAATCATGATGCAATAGATAGATGGTCAGGAGGGAGGTTGGATAGTGGTTTGATTTAGTGATTTACTGCTTTTAAGGGTGATATAAAAATGAACAATTTTAGTACAAAAATTTTACCTTAATCATAGATGCAATAGATCTAGATCAATAGATCAATAGTATCAATAGATCACAACTGGACAGGAGGGTGAGTGGTGGTGGTTTGATTTACTGATTTACTTGTTTAGGGTTGTAAAACATGACAATTTAGTAAAATTTTGACTTGAATCAATATATAAGATCAATAGATTTCAATGATCAATAGATCAATAGATCATAGATCACAAATTGGACAGGAGGGTGAGTGGATGGTGGTTTGATTTACTGATTTTACTGCTTTAGGGTATGTAAAACATGACATTTTAGTAAAATTTGACTTTTAATAATAATAATAATAGATAATAGATAATAGATCATAGATACAAATGGACAGGAGGGTGAGTGGATGGTGGTTTGATTTACTGCATTTATGCTTTAGGGTATGTAAACATGAATTTTAGTAAAAATTTGACCTTGACTTAATGTAATAGATCAATAGATCAATGATCAATAGATCAACAATGGGCAGGAGGGTGAGTGGATGGTAGTTTGAGTTTAGTGATATACTGCATTAGATGTATAAAAAGTAATTTTTTACTTTTTAAATGTAAAGTTATTGAACCATTCTACTGGAAAAGAGGTTTGCAATTCCCGAAAATCAGCTAAAGAAAGAAATTAAAAATGAAACTCAAGTTAGAAATTAAAAAAAATTCAAAGTTTAAAATAAAAAAATTTAACCAAGTATTGCGTAAAATAAATTTTCAACCTTCCAAAAAAAAAGATACAAAGTTCATCCCAGTAAAAAAAAAAAAATAAAATGAAAAAAAAAATAAAAAAAAATCCTAAAAATTTTGTTAGGAAATAAATTTAAAAATAAAAATAAAAAATAAAATTAAAATAATTTGATTAAATAAAGTATAAATGTAATTAAACTAATAAAAAAAAAAAAAAAATATTAAACAGTAATATGTATGTTTCAACTTAGGGAAAATTTATTAGTTAAGTTTATAAAAAGAAAATGAATTTGAAATATAAATGTTAGTCTTCAAATTTAGAAAATAAAGGTTATCTTTGAAGATGCGAAATGCAATTGACAATATGTACATCTTAGAACAGAAGCAGTTATGTAAACAGTAATGATCTTGTATTATAAAATGAATGTTTACTATGTCGGCAGCGCAGTGGTCAGCCGGTGCACTACAACTCTGATCCTTTCCTCCTTCTCAATTTTCCTTCCGCTCTTCCTTTCCTCTCTTTCTTCCTTCTTCTTTCTTCTTGCTTCTTCTTCTTTTTGGCAGTGTGGCTTTCTTCTTCTTTTTTTTCAAACTGGGGAACCCCTGCTCGGTGGGGTCCTGACTCCGAATCGAATCCGTTTCAATCCGTATCCGTTCCGATCCCGACTACTCTACTCTCGTCTCAAATTTCAGTTCTTCTACGTTCATTTTTATTTTTTTGTGGGGTACCTCCCTTACGGGGGGGACGCAGGAGGGACGTAATCTGTCTCGAGAGATTAGTCATAAGTAGAATAAATACATCACCAAATTTTCATTCCCGATTACGTTAAGCCTAAATGGTTTTTTCAGGACGAATTTGACCTTGGCGCTAGGGGGGCAACAACCCTTAGGGGTGACTAGGGTCACTAAAACTCGTCTGTGATCAGTTTATTAAACACAATGACCATATACCAAGTTTGAAGGGATACTTTTTTTCATATCGAAGGGGTGGCACGCCAAGTGGTCACATTATACAGCGTTAATCGAATGATAATTATATGTAATTATTTTTCTTTCCTGGTAATACGCAGTGCTAATGAAACCAGAGCACGTAGAAGAACGATTTAAAGATGATTTATGGGGTAAGTCGATACGATAATCGTTGGAACATAAAAATGATCTATTCGATCATTTAAACCTTTAGGACCAAAGCCTTTGGGGCTCCGCCCACTTCTGGGGCTAAAATCCTTGAGTTAAGGCTCAGAACCTCGGAAGTCGGTCTTCCAGACTTAAATTTCGGTTTCTCACGACCTTAAAAGGCTAGGTTTGACGTATAAACGTCAAATTATGAAATGATGGAAATTTCCAAGTCAGCTGCGGACATGACTGGTTTCCAAAAACTTTCGCTAGTGATTTTCAAGTCTTTTCCTTTCGACGTGTAGGGCTGCCAGTGGGGAAAATCCAATATTCTCCGGAGTTGGGATCTTGACTGATTATGGATAAACGTTAAAAAGATACCAAAAATGATAAAAAGGCTAAATTTAAAGGTTGGTTGCAGATTTCTAACGAGCAAATCTGACAGGTTAAAAAGGTAGAAAAATTCTAAAAATGGTAATAAATTAGTAAAAAGTACAAATGCGGCAAATTACGGATTGGGTGCAGATTTAACGACAAATCTGGCTTCCGTTACTTTTGCGGTGTTACTACTACTACTACTATATATTATATATAATGTAATATATAATATATTATATTATATATTATATAATTTATATATATATATATATATTATGTGTTACCACTACCCACGTACAGGGCCCTTTTCACGGAGGGGACAAAAAATAAAAGGAAAGAAAATCCACCCAATCCCATGCCTAACGCAAGGGTGGGCGCAAACGTGGGCATTAAAAAGAGGAAGATTAAATACAACAAGAAAAACAGAGGACGTCAAGGAGTTCCACAGAACAGATGTGACTGGAAAGAAGGAGGCACAACAACGACCGAGCCTTGAGTTTCCAATACTCAAGCAAAATTCACTTGAGAACTAGGAATCTCTTATGATACGAGGGCGACACGAAGGTGGAGGAATGCGAGAGGCCAACTACTTCCTCGAGCACCTATCTTTGTAATACCTATATAAAAGAGATAGGGAATCAATGTCATGTCACAGAGAAAAAGGGCTAAGGGAGCATGAAAGTAGGGGACAGTTTATTATCTTAGCCTTAGAGTCAGCCCTATCCAAAAGGAGGGTGGAACCAGAGCCACCCCAAATGTGAGAACAGTACTCCATGCAAGGGAGGGAAAGACCTTTATATAACTGGATAACTGAACAGAAGGGAAAAATTCCCACCATCTGAACAGAATTCCCAGCTTCTTTGAGGCCAACTTAGCAACTGTCGTGATATGAGGCTTCCAAGAAAATTTGTTGTTTATGTTCAGTCCAAGAATTTTTGCGCTGTTCACGCATGAGACGTTAGAGCCGTTAAAGAAGAGAGGAAAGTTGGGAAGTGTTCTTGAGAGTGAGATGCGAAGAAGCTGAGTTTTAAAAGAATTGAATTTCACATGAAATTCTATCCAGTTGACAAGAATTGAATTAGAAAGGTGAAGACATGAGTCAAATCTAGATACAAAAGATAGAGCAGATTTGAAATGAATAGACGAATGGAGACCAAAGAGAAGGAGGGAACCCAAAGGAAGGAAGCTTAGAGAGTAGCGACGCATGACATACTAGGTCAAAATCCTTTGATATGTCAATCGGCACCAAACAAGGCACCCCATAGTCCCTATGGTCAGGAGACCATAGATCAGTGAGGCAGGAAAGTATGTCACCAGTTGACCTCGAGCGTCGAAAGCCATACTGATAATCTGAAAAAAGGGATTGAGACTCCAGATGATCTAGAAAATGAGAGTTAAGATGTGTTTCAAAGATTTTAGATAGAATACAAGTAGGAGCTATAGGACAATAGTTAGGGGGATCAGAGCGGCTTCCACATCTCGGGATCGGTTTAACATATGCGCGCTTCCAGCACTGAGGAAAAATATTAGTATTAAGACATAGAGAGTAGAGTTGAACGAGGATATGCACCAGCTCAGAAACACACTCTCTGAAAAGTCAAAACACGAGGAGGAATGCCATCCGGGCCATTAATCTTCCTAACATTCATAGAACTCAGTATCTCATGCACCCGACATGAGGAATGACAGGTAGAGGTCATGGGGGCAACTGAGAGGAGAAGGAGTAGGAGGAGGGGTGGCGGAGATGTCCAGGGTGAGATTCGTTCGTGATTACAGATTTAAATAGATTTGAAGTTTTTGAAGAAGATTAATATCTTGATTCATCTTAGACTCCTCTAAAGCTTCAACAATTTCTTTAAAAACTTTTCTAAATCGTAACAATCCACCGTAACTTTTCATCCAGTTTATTTCGTATATACGTGTTAATTTTGATCATTTTTCGTTCTGAAAATCCTTCCTATTTTTTCTATATAATAGATTTCGCCTTGGTAAATTAAAATTGTGCCCATATGTTTTCACTGTGCTAATAAAGTTTCTAATGTGTTGTACTCCATGCAATGCCGATGTATCTTTTCGATAGTTTGTACACTTCTATTATCACCATCGTGTCGTTGACCAATCAGAAAGTCACAATTGTTTTTTCAATCTTCATAGTATTATCCGACTTACCTCCGCTAGAGATCCTCCTTTTGTGCTTTCAACAGCCAGTAAACTTAAGAAATCTTCATGAACCTACAAATATGTTTTCCTCATATCTATTAATATATACTCTTAATCTGATTTAATTGCTTTTATTATTCTTATAGACAAAAATTAAGAGACTCAAGCCATCAAAAAATTTTGATAACTTGAATAATTTCGGGGGGGGGGGAATCAGACCCCATGACCCATCCTGGCTACGGCCCTACATATATATATATATATATATATATATATATATATATATATATATATATATACTATAATACGCATATTATATATAAATAATATATATATATATTATATATATAAATATATATTACTATATATATATATATACTATATATATATATAATATCATATAACTATATATATATATATATATATATATATATATATATATATACTATATATATATATATATATATATATAATATATAGATTCCTTTAAATATCTTTTTTGATGTAAATTTAATACCCAATATATATATATATATATATATATATAGTATACATGATAATAATTTATTAAAATATATATATATATATATAATATATATATATATTATGGTATATATAAATATATATTATATAATAATATATATATAAATTATATATAATATATTATATATAATAATATTAATATATATATTAATATATATATATATTAATATATATATATAATTATATATATAATATATCTAATATATTAATATATATATTATTAATTATATAATATATATATTAAATATATATATATTTAATATATTATATACAATTATTATAAATTAATATATTATTATATTATATATTATATATATATATATATATATAATATATATTATTATAGATATAATATATATATTATATAAATATTAAATATAGAATACATATTATATATTAATTATATATATATATAAATTATATTAATATCATAGAAATGAATTTAAATATATATTATATATGTATATTTTTTATATATAATATATTAAGTATATAGATTATATTAAATAATTAAAAATGTGTATTACGTATAACATATATATATTGATTAATATATATTTATAATATAATATATATATATTATAATATATATATATTATATATTATTATTATTAATATATATTTAATTATAATATCATACTCCTGAAGCTGATATTTAAGCTTTAATTCAACAAATGTGCAGTTATCTAAATGTAATATATATATATATATTAATTATATATATATATATATATATATTAATATTATTAATTAATTAATTATATAATAATTAATATATATATTATATAAATTATATATTAATATAATATATTATAAATTTAAACTTTATTTTTAATTAATTTTTAATATCTGTAATATATATTATATATATATATATAATATTAATATTATAAATATTATATTAAATATTATATATTTAATATATTTAAAATTGAAATATATTAATTTATTATATATATTATTAATATATTATATTTTTTTTATAATTATCCATACAGATATGTATGACTTTAGCCACCTCGATATAACATATATATATATTTATTAATTATATATTATATATTATATATTAATTAATATATATTATAATTAATAATAATATATATATATATATATATATAATAAAAATGAATGTACATTTATTACTAATACTGTGATATTACGAAAACAGATTTTAATATTATTACGAGTATTATTATTACGATTATTATTATTAATATTAGAATTTAAAACTAATAATATAATAATTTAATAATTAAATTAATAATAATAATAATAATAAATATTAATAATATAATAATATATAAAATTATTATTAATAAATAAATATAATAATTAAATAATTAAATAAAAAATAATTAACAAAATTAAATTATTAATATATATATATTAATAATTAATAATATAATAAATAAATAATTATTAATAATAATAATATATAAAAATTTAAATAAATTAAATAATAATAATTAATAACTAAATAATAATAATAAAATTAAATTAAATAATAAAGTATAAAATAATAATAAATTTTGTTTTCTTAACAATTATTATTCATCTTATTTAATTTAATTTACATATAGGTTAGACCATGTTGATTTATTTCATTATACAAAAATATCTCATTTTAATATCTCTCGTATATTATTATCTATTTTAATCGATCAGCCAATAAAAGGAATTATGACTCCTATTATATATCTCTATTAATTGATGATTAGTTTATGCTCTCTATATATCATCCTATTTAATTCCTATATTAATGGTATATTTGTGTTAGGGATCTCGTCATAGTTTAGACTCTCTCTCTCTCCCCCTTTAACCTTATTAAGTGGGTAGCCCCCAAGAATAATTATCTTATCCATCATATATTTGAATATATTTAATTTAATTTATTATTGAATGATTATTATATATTATTAATATAATTATTATTATTAATTAATTATAATAATTATTATTATTTAATATTATTATTATTATTTAATTATTTATTAATTATTTAATTATTAATTTATTATTATTTTATATTATTAATCTATATAATTATTATATAATATATTATTATTATTTATATAATTATTATTAATTATTATTATTATTATATTTATATAATCTAATATATTATTATTTAATTATATATATTATTAAAAATTATATATATTAATTTTTACTATTATTATATTAATTATTGGTATATTTACTCTAAGACTTCAGGAGAAATTATGGTCACACATGTTATATAATATAATATCATAATATTAAATTAATAATAAAAATCAAATCTAAAATATTCTCATCTATTATTATATATTATTTTATATTTATAAAATCGATAATATCTGATTTTAATTTTTATTTATCTTTATATAAATTATATAATATTTATTGTTAATGTATGTACATATTATACATTCATTTATAATGAGTAATTACGTATGTTTACGTGGGAACGTTTCTATTCATATGGCTGACGTCACATGTGTTGTGTATATATATAAGTGTTTAAAAATGGCATTTACAAACGATAAGGATAGTCTGCTTCCTCCCTAAAGTATTTCATCATTTTCAAATTGAATTAAACTTAATACTCTAACTTAGTAAAACAAAAAAATATTTTATTATTATTTATATTTGAATGTGTATATTAATAAATATCACAAATTATATAAATTCAATATACATTTATTATATCGTCTTAAAAAGTGGTATTACTTTACAAATTATATTTCATCGTGATCGTGACACGAATCGAAAAAAAAATATAAAAAAATATAAATTATAATAATGTTTCCAATGATGCAAAAAAAAGTAAAAAAAATCACAAATTATATATGTATATATTATTTAATTTACTATTATTTAAATTAATATTATGTATAATATAGCGGATATAATTTTTTATATATATTATTATATATTATTTAATTATTTAAATTATTTAATATATTATATTATTATATTATTAAGTTTTAATAAAAGATTATTTAATTTTAATTCGTAATTAATTTTATTAATATATTATTATTATTATTTTATTAATTATTTAATTTTAATTTATAATTTATATTATTTTAATTATATATATTATATATTATTATATTATGATATTTATTATATATTATAATTAATTAATTATTAATTTAATTATTATTATTAATTATTATTAGTATATATATTTTACTATATTTATATATATATTTTGTTATGAAAAACAAAATAATAAACTTTATTACAATATGTATTACTTTATTAATAGTATTTATCATCTACATATTAATATTTAATTATATATTAATTATTATATTTATTTATTATTATTTGTTATTATTATTAATTATATTCATTATCAAGATTAAAATGAAGGTGAGGCCTTAAAGAAATATATAATTAAAATTGATGAAATAGACAATTATAAAATTATTAGTTAAATGGTAGATCATTATTATATATTTTAATTATATTATTTAATTTATATAATTATTATTTAATTAATATTATTATTAATTATTATTTTATTATAGGGCTTATATTTAATTATTTATATAATTTATATTATTATTATATTATTAATTATTATATATTAAATTAATTATTAATTATTACTTTATATTATTGATTATTATTATTATTATATTTTTTATTAATTGTTATTATTTATAATTATTATTTAATTATTATTTATATTATATTATTTATATATTTAATATTATTATATAGAATTATTATGTATTTACATTTATTTATTATATTATTTACTATTATATATATTATTAATATATTTATATATATTATAATTATATGATTGTTGTTGATTTGTAGACTCGATGGAATATATTATATAATTTATCTTCTTCTTCATTCTTCTTCTAATTATTATTATTATATATACAGTAATATACATAATTTATAATATTATTCAAATATTATAAAAAGTGTTGATTTGAGTAGTTTTAAAAAATAATAATTGATAATTTAATTATTATTTTTTAAGAATTTATTATTATTTATTACTTATTATTATTGTTAATTTATAATATTATATATTTAGAATTTTATTCATATATTATTATAATATTATAATATTAAATTATTTCGAATAGAATTAATATTTTAAGAAACGCCAACATCAATTACTTTACTTATTATATAATTAGTATGTAACCATTATTATATATTATTTAATTATATATTAATATTTTATTATTATTAATTATAATTATTATTATTATTCAGTATTATTTAATATTATTATATATAATTTAATTATATGTATATTATTTAATATATTATATATAAATATATTATTATAAATTATTATTATTATTTAATAGATATTAATTCTTATAAATGTTAATTACTAGAAAACAGTTAAATAAAAATATATACAGATAATATATATATATATTAGTAATATTTTATTTATATAATTATATATTATTATTATTATATAATTATTATTATTATATTATTATTATTATTATATTATTAATATATTAATTTAATTATTATTTATATTATATATTTAATAATAATCTTATTAATTATTGTATATATTTATTTATAAATATATAATCCTAATAATTATTTGTACAGTTTAATTAAGAAATTAAAAACTTATTACGAGTTATATTTAATGATGGAGATTAATTATTATTATTTTATTATTATATTAATTATTATATTTAATATTATTATATATTATTTATATAATATTTATATTAATATATTATTTAATAATTATTATTATATTATTATCTAATTATTTAATTATATTATTATTATATATTATATTTATTAGTTATTATTATTTTATATTATTCATTATTTAATTATATTATATATATATAATTTTAATTATTATTAATATAATTTATGATTATTTATATTATAAGATTATTACTATTATTTATTATAATTATTAATATATTATAAGAAAATATTATTATTAATTTTATCATCATTATTATATTATAAGATACTTTATTATTATTATATATATTATTATTTAATTTATTATTATTATTATTTATTATTATTTATATTTATATTTTATATATTATTATAATTATTTAATTATATATTATTATTATTATTATTATTATTATTATTATTTATGATTTAATAAATATTTCTTAACTATTATTATTCATAATTAATATAATTATTATTTAAATTAATTATCATTTTATATATTAATTTATAATTATTATATATTTAATATATCTATTATTATTTTTATATTTAATTCAATGTATGTATTATTATATATGTATACTCTTATCTGTTTTATTTTAAAATATTTCACATAATTACGTTTCAATTGATATTGATCTATTACACATATATATAGAACATGTATAAAACTATTTAATTGTGCAAAATAATTAGTATTTAATCGTATTTTAAGATGTATTTAAGAAGGATTTAAAAAGTGTATTTAATAGTATTAAACAAATATTTAAAAATATCTATAAAACAATTTAATTGTGTAACTTTATTAGTTTGCATTTTAATGTATATATATAAAAGTATTTAAGAAGTATTAAAAAGGTGCATCTAAAAGTATTAAATAAATATTTAAAAATATTTAATGAACTATTTAATTGTGAAAATTAATTATTATGTATTTCAAGGTGTATTTAAAAGTAATTAAGAAGTATTTAAATAGTATTTTTAATAGTATTAATTCAAAAATATTTAAAATTATATTAATATTACTATAAATGAATTAAGATCCACATACCCAGTCTATTTCTGATACTTTTATCGGATTAGTCAAATATTATCGGATTTGTCAAAGAATTTGTTCACTCAGACGAAAGGATTCAATATAAAGGCCAAAAAAATTATGATCAATTTTTAATGAATGTGGCGAGAAGTTGATTTCTAGTGGAAAAAGACTCAAAATATATAACATATTTAGTTATTAAAAAGTCAATGAGTATTCGTAACGGGTCACCTGGGTCACAACCACGTAAATTTTTCGGACGGTAATTTAACTGTGCCTAAAATATAATATACGCAATGCATTAGATTTTTATATTGAATTACATTAGTTTAAAATCACTAATAAAATATAAAAGCTTTTTAGGATTTATTTAAAAAAAAATAAACTTCTAAAATAATAGTGATAAAAAATTTGGGCACTCCGTTGATTTGAGGTAAAGCACTTGCCTATTAAGCAAGAGGACCAGGGCTCGAGACTGGTCAGAGCTGGAGGATGTGAGAGACATTCTCTCTTTAAGATTAGCTCTTCTTTCTCTAACAGTTTTGATAATAATTACTGAATCTTCAGAGGATTAGAATTATAGGTACCTCAAATATTTAAAAATACCCTTTATTTTTACAGTTTTAAAATGCTTTATTTTTTTAAAAAGTATATTAGATATCGTGTTGAATAATGATGATTATTAACTACCAAATATTTTAATAATTTTTAATTTTATTAAGATCTTGTAGAGAAAGAGTAGAAAAATCGTCAAACGTTGAGTTGGAAGAATTCAAGAAATTAAATGAAAGATGCAAGGAATTGGAAATAAATAAGCAGCATCAGCGACATGTATTGAGATGCTCATTAAGAAATTAAGGTATATTATTGATACTAAGTTCAATATGCGGTTATATATAATTCTTAACTATATAAGTGTATATATGAATTGAGTGAGAGTAGTGCAAGAACTCAAAAACTACAGAATTAAGATAATTTATTCTCCGATCAGTAGAATAGACCAGAGAATAAGCAAGAGAAGACAACTCATTATATATATCCTCCAGGATCTTTCTTGAAGGGCTTCACTGACACGGTTTAAAGTATTAAATATTAAAGGGATGCTCTTCATACTTCCGAGACTGGAGTATATCTCCTATTTACACTTAAATAAGACGTAATATATGCAACATTCGGAGATCATCAAATTAGAAATGAGAAATACAAAAAAATACTGCGTTTTATATATATATTGTCGTAACCTATTCATTATGCTACCTCATAATTTAATTAGTCATTCATGGCCAAATGAGATCACTTTTTTTGTTATATTTGTTAATCTAGACACCTATTGGATATAGTAATATATACTATTTAATATGATATAATATATATATATATTTATATATATATTATATAATAATTATTATTATATATATAATATATATTATTAATTAAATATATATATAATAAAAATATTATATAATTATAATTATATATATAATATATATATATATAATATATATTATATTTTATACGTATGATGTATAATAATACACATGCAGATTCTTAAAAACTCTATGATACTATATTATAGTTACTAATTCAACAATCATAGAAAAAAATAAATAATATCACCTCAGTATATAAAGTGATATCTTCTTCTTAGTTTTTCTCAAGTGAGTAAATTCTAGAATAGTAATTCTGGTTACCTTTATCTTATCCACTTTATTCTGTCACACTTTTAAACAAATATATTTACTTTGTAAATCTCTCTTATTTTCACTTTATCTTATCCTATTCTCTTGTATTTCTTCATGAGTTCTTGAGGAGTTCCATTATCATGGTACTTCCTTTCTGCTGAGAGCTTTATAATATTATAAGCTCAATTCATGTCTCCCAACCTTATTTACTACATCAATAATTTATTTACCACTTAAGTTATCTGATTTAAATATAGGTACTCTATCTCTCTCTCTCTTCTCTTCTTTACCTCTCTCTCTCTCTCTCTCTCTCCCTCATCTCTCTCTCTCTCTTCTCTTCTCTCTCTCTCTCTCTCTCTCTCTCTCTACTCATACTCTCTCTCTTCTCTCTCTCTCTCTCTCTCTTCTCTTTTCTTACCTATATATTATAATCGTACCTTATAAATATGAAACACTCTCTATTACGATATATACTAATATTTAGCATCTTCCTCTGACGATGATATTTTGTGACCTCCAGTATATTTAACACATTCTTATATATTCTAGTACTGTTATAATATCATTTCAGACTCCTCATTAAAACAATAACTTTGGTATACTTATTTCATATATAATATACCTAATATATACAAGCTTATTTATGATATACCTAATACTGACAGATTGGACTTAAATCTCGATGAGGTTGTGACCAGAATTTATGTCACCTTTTATAAGAATAATTGTCCTTTTTTAATTATATCTAATTTAAGATAATCATTATATATTATTTCCCCTCTTACTGTGTTGGTTTATTCTTAATGAAGACCTCTTCTAAATGCCATCGCTTTTCATAACATTTAAGTAATATTTCTAAACTGTTTAACATTTATTTAAAATAAAATTTTATAAGTAATTTTAAATATAAAATTTTATTTTTATTCTTGATATTCCTAAAAGGAATATATTGAATAACGATTTATACTCAACGTGTTCCTGGTAAGTAGTAGTATTTTATTTATTTTAATATAACTTTCAATTGGCTTAATAAAAGTTTATAAAAATTTAATTTATATTACGTTAAAAAACCCTTGTTTGTAATGGCGTCAATAATTCTATGCATCATTTTATATAGACCATGAAAGTGGTATATATTATATATATAGCGGTCTATGATCGAATATTAATTAATAGGTATAGAAGGCACTTGGTACACTAAGGTTCAATATATTATATTACTTGATAGTTATCAGTGTTGTTATAATGTATGTTAATGTATATATAACATCTTGCTTGAGAATCATTTTATAAAATTTATCACATAAATACTATTATATTATATATATATATATATATTAATTAATATTAAGTATATATATTAATTAATTATTATATTAATATATATATATTGATATACATACTATATTATATAATATTAAATTAATATATTAAGTATATATTAATATATATTAATATATATATATATATATATATATATATATATATATATATAATATATATATATATATAATATATTATATATTACATTAAATTTTATATCTTCACATTGGCTCCTTAAATTAATACAATTAATCTAATTAGTTATAGGGTACTATAACTCGTTACTGGCTCATATATACTTCTATTTGTATTTCTATCTAATTAGATGTTAAGGTTGACTCTATATGAGGCATCTAAATTAAATTATATTTTCATAATTAGAAATATATTTATTTTATAATGTATTTACTGGTGTGATTCTGATGTCAATATCTAATATAAAAGTTTTACGTATATAGTGCCACTTTCCGTGTGAGGTTTGCTATTCTCAAGAATAGTCTGCGTATTAGATGTTATATGCTCTTATACTGAGACAGATATTTGGTAAGTTAACAACATCTCAATATTATTATGATTCGGTACTTTTTTATCTAACCATTAGGAGGATAATGTTAAATTATATAAGCTGTCTTGTATTATGTAGTATATAGTTTATAATCATTTTTAGTAGGTACATAGTGTATTAAATTAGCAAAGGATGAGAAACATATGTTAACGTTTTTGTTGTATTGATAAAGTTTGTCGTTGATTGCTTTGCTTATATTTTAGTTAGTTATGAGTTGAGTTGTATTGATTGCTTTTGATTATGTTAGTTGTTGTTAAAAATATTATAATTATATTTAAGTTCAAGTAAAGATATATATATAACTTACAAACACTTTTTTACAATAAATATCATTATCTTCTTATAATTATATATATATATTTATATTATAAATAGATATAATATTTAAGTCGACTAACAATTACTTAGATATCTATAAACCTAAACGATATTAAATTGATAGCGAAATCTTATAAAATAATATCTCTTATCCACTACTCTACAATCTCATGCAATCTGTTTGCAACATACACATAATTTCTCACTATATTTAATCTATATGTTTATAATTAAATATAATAAGTATATA
>JABUQX010007567.1:35000-36503 GCA_015478945.1 Trachelipus rathkii | reverse complement strand
AGATCTAAGAAAGTAGCTACACACAAAGATTTATCACATAGAAACTTAGAAAGCCTTTTTTCTACTGATTTCTTAAACTCTTCAACGAGTGTAATTATTCCACTGAAGGCTTTTTGCTTTTAATTGGCCTTATTTAAAAATAGATTTATTGCTAAATTGGAAGGATCCCTTGGGCGACTGTTACTTCACGTTTAATGCTTGTTTTTAGTGATGTTTCAAATGCTCGAAGTAATGGAATTAATTTTGCTCTGAAATCAGTCAACATTTTTCTGAATTGCATTCAGGCAGCGATATATGGATAGGTGAACTTTTTTCAACAATCTTTTAAGCATATCATAATTTCTGTTCCAAGCGTGTAAAAACGTCTTGAATTAATTTATGCTGTTTGACATTCAGCTGCATTGTAAAGTTTAAGCTTTGCAGCTGCGTTGCTGAATGGTGAAATGAGAGGATTTGCTTCTGCAAGTAAATAAAATATTCTTTAACAGACTTCTGACATAAATTATTGAATCGTGAATGCATAGTTGCAACTTGTGAATAAAACATGAAATGATAGCAAAAAGCCACTCTCCCTTATAACCAGCTACCAATGTTTGGGGTCCATTATCCCGCTATCACTAAATTGAATTCTATTTTTTTTTAGAATATTGAAAAATTTCAAAGGCCCTTATAGGATCTAACAAATGACAAAGATTTTCGCCATATTGGCCTACAAAATTTAGCTATATTTTATTTTTTTGGGAATAAGTTTCTAATTGAAATTAAACTTTCCCTTAGTGACGTAAATTTATTGTTTATAAAGCTCAAATATTCGGCCGAATAGTTTCGGCAAAAAAAAGCCGAATACGAATATTCGGTATTTTGGCCGAAAGCCGCAATTACCGAATACTTTAAGCGCATTTGTAAAAATAACTTAATATTATATATATATATATCTATATATATATATATATATATATATATAATATATAGGATATATTAATATTATATGGATATATATATATATTATATATATATATTATTATATTATATTATATACGATATAATATATATATATAATATATAATATATATATATATATATATATATGAGAAGTTTGAAGAGGATTGGAGTAGATTTGCAGGGTTTGCTAAAAAGCAGGGGTTTTGAAAGTAAACGTAGTAAGAGTAAGGTTATGGTTGTGGAGTGAGGAGCAGTCCTAGGGTTAAGTTACGTTAGATGGAGTGAGAGCTGTTACAAGTATCTAAGTTTTAAATATTTAGGATATGGCTGGATGATGCAGTGTAGTAGGAAATTTGTGAATTGCAGGAAGGTGGCTGGTGCAGTTAAATTCTTGGTGGATATAAAGGGAATAAGTCTCGAGTGCGATAGGGTTTTTACTTGAAGGTATGTTGATACCCGTGTTAATGTATAGTAGTGAGGCTATGTTCTGAATTAGAGGTATAGATCTAAAGTACAAATTGTTGTTCAATGACAATTCTTAGCGGGCGGGTAGGTGTTGAA
>JABUQX010007567.1:0-12500 GCA_015478945.1 Trachelipus rathkii | reverse complement strand
ACAAGAAACTAATAACATATTTAGAATCAACGTATGAAAATATATATTTGAAAAAATATATATATTTTTTAACTAAAAGAATACCCCAGGGTAAACCGAAAAGATGCAAAGATTTGGGGTCCTCGGCCTCCTGAGGGAGCAGACGAGCGTAGGACTATTTTCCCCCCTCCGGGGAGCTCCGGAACTCAGCCGCAATCTTAGGTATGAATTGAGCACGAGTCGCGGGGGTCCTCCGCCCCTCCCCTACAGAGTAATGAAACGTCCCCCCATCTGTCCCCACCGTCGGCTCAAGCCCCCTAAAGAAATAAGTGATATTATCGATGAATTCCATATATGTTACATTAGTTTCTTCTACCTTTTGTAGTTTCGGAAAAAATGGATAAAAAAAAAATAAAAAAAAAATTTTTTTTTTCATCGAGACTGTTTCATACGCGATTCCATATATGTTATCAGTTCGTTGTAATCTTATACATATAGTTATTGATATATCATGCGAAAGAGGTAACGTTCTTTAGTTTTGGCAGTATATTATAATAAAATATATATTATAAATTACCCTCACATATACTACGAACTAGTAAGGTATACATACTCAGCTTATAATAAATAATAAGATAATACTCGAAAATAGTAATAAAGCAAGATAGCATACTATAGATAGTATATATTATATAAGTTAATGATATAAATATATAGTACAGAATATATATATATAGATATGATAAGAATATAAGTATATATATATATATATAGTATATATATATATATATATTTATCTATCTAATCACTCAAATGATATAGATTGAGATATAAATATAGATAGGTATAATACTATATCAATAATATATATATATAAAATAATATATATATAATCTAAATATAAATTAATTAATAGTAAAATATAATAGTATATATATATAAATAACAACTCGTCTATATATATTATATATATATATATAACTATATATATAGAACCTATATATATAAATAAATATATATATATAACTTATTAGACTCAAAAAATATATAAATAATAAGATAAAAAGTAAACTCACTACCTCATATTATAATTCCAATAATATCTTCCATAGCTAACCAATAGACTATAATAATAAAACTATATATAAGATCAATAAATAGCCCAAATAATAAGTATAATAGTAGATATAGAAACTACCAAAATAATTATAAGTACTATAACTCAGTGTCGATTATGCTGGCCTCCAGTTAAGCTTCAAGCCAATTGTATCTCTTAAGTCTACTGGTAATCGAACCACCAATAAAGCTGTTTGAAAGCTCTCTTGTGCCACAGCCGATATAATTTTTTTTCGTTTTTTTGCCGAATGCAGAGTTAAATAAATATATAACTTCTCAAAATAAATTACATATATATAATCAGCCCAGTCCATACGCAGCATAAGCAAAGGTTAGCCTAAGAGTTTAATTAGTTTACAAAAGACATGTATCCCTATATGTAAAGTCCTAATGTAAGGTTATGAAGTTAGTTAGCTCTCAACAAGACTTTGAAACTTCTTAATATTTTTTTTTAAAAATACTCTCTTAAGAGTGTGAAGCATGACTTCTCTCATAAAGTTTTCAATTTGACCTTTAGGCTTTCACTTCAATTTTATGAAATGATTTCGAAAAAAGAAAATTCACGACAACATTCGCTCATGTACTTATGGAGGATGACGGCACACCATCGGAAGCCCTATGATCCATATATATATATAATATATATAATATAATACTATATGATATTATATAGACTGAAATATAAGAACCAGTAATAGTATATAACTTAAAATATAGTAATATATAATATAATATATATATATAGTAATCAATAATAATACTCTCATATATGATATAAACACAATATTATAGATATAGTATATATAATACTTAAACTAATTAATTATATAAAATCTAGATAACCTTATACTATTATATACCTCTATATACTTCAATAATACCTAATGTTCGATAGATCACCAACACTAATATATAATATATAATGATAAACTGCACTCTTCATTCTTCACACAGGCAGCTAATCCCAAAAAGTATCAAATAAGGTATTGATTAAAAATACCCCATTGGAGTTTAATTCACTCTTCTGGGATGCAACCGGGCTCTAGCGCAGGTAAACGCCGTATGTTGCTTGACCCACTACGCACGATGAGCTTACGAAGAAGAAAGCGACAAAATCTCCCTGATCTTGACGTGACAGAAGTGCTCAACTATATTCCACTACCAGGAAAAGATTTGGTCGTGTTTTTCTTTATCTCATCGTGTGAAGTAAATCGTGGCTCCCCAAGCACATGTGGGTGTTTAGCCTGCTAGAGCCTGGGTTCCCACTAACCCTAGCATGAATTACTCCCCACCCTTGCGCCACCATAAATACTAAATATACATATATATTACCATATACTATATAATATATATATATCTATAATACCAATAATATATATAATACTCTCTCAAAACACAATATTCCAGTGTAATATTATTCACACTACAAATAATAATAATAATATAATATAAATAAGTAAATAATATATAAATATAATACAAACTCCCCATACTATATATATATATATAAGTATATATATATATGAATATTACAATTCAATGTTATGCACAGAAGCCTTTTTGACATTTTTTATGTTTTTGTTTTTTTTTAAAATTAAGAAGTATTTAAAAAAGAAATTATTAAATAATTTTATATAAATATTTCAAAAAAAAAAAAAATTCAAAAGAATTTTAGGAAATTAACATTTTTAGATCTTCTCGCGGAATATTTTTTCTTTTGTAGTCTATCGAATAAAATGTTTTATTATTTGCATCAAAACAGAGTTTGTTGTTTATCATTGCAAGAGGTATTGAACGTATTATAATGAGAGCTTAACAGAGCAAAAGTATAAAACCTGTGAAAAAAAAGTTAATATAAAGATTTTCATTTCCTACCTTTAAAAGTCTTCTGAACGCCTATTTTTGTAATTATTCGCAAATGATGAGTTTACTTACAAACCTACCATAAAATAATTATTACTATATAGTAATAAAAAAACCAAGTAATTATATAGTAATAACAATTACCTAATATTACTATTATATCTATATAGATAATATATAAAGCTATACCTACACCTACATATAAAATACACATATTTATCAAACCAATATTATCATATATATATAAGATAAATATAACTCAATAATAGTAATATAATAATATATATATAATATATATATATAAATATAGAGTATATAAAACTATAAAATATTATATATACTCACTAACCCCTATACGAATACTACACTAATCTACCCATATATAATATATAATATATATATATATATATATATATATATACATATATATAATAACATAAATAAACCCAATAATCAACCTATATCACCTCATATATAGTATAGATCACAAGAATATACACTATTAATCGGTGGACACCTTGATGGAAAAAATTGCGAGAAGTGACCAGATTGTAGCTACATATTATTTGTTGTGTGCGGAAATAATATGTACAGTTGACAACTATTTGCTAATAATTTCAAAAATTTTAAATGTTTAATCTAGTTGCGAATATTTTAAGTTCCCTGCTTAGGTTAAAGTATGGTTGATTAAGTTATTTTAAGGTAGAATTATACTTCTAAAATAACTGTTAATTAAATTGAACTGTTTTTTTTAATAATTCAATCAGGATTTTGAAGTTCTTTTACTCCCGCCAATAAACACTGCTGCGCACATATTTAAAATGGAAAGCCTAATTTTTTTCTTATTAACTTTATGCTAAGATAGCGGTAAAATAAAATAAAAACCCGTGTACACTTAATCTAATAGAATTAACCAAACGTATCAATAACCTGGACTTACGATGACCGTTGTAAGGTGGCTATGTTGACTTACACGGGCACCCTAAGCTCCGCAGTGTGGCTAGATATATGATAACTATATGATATACATTCACGGTTTAGAATATAGACTTTCAAGGCTTTTGATATTACTATTTAAATCTTGTAACAATTTTCACAAGTAGTATATTAAATAATAATTCATACCAAATTAATTATCAATTAAAAAATAAGGATCACAAAAAAAATAATCCTATACTGGCTAAACATCATTAATATGCGAGAAAAGAATAATTAACAATAATCTAATACAGGCGAATAATATCTAACATTCCACCATAATAGAACTAATAATAATACTACTCCCTATCATATACTCACTCACTATAATATAAGAAGTATAAAAATTACCTTATTATATATACGATACTTCATACAAATATACATACTAACCTATATACTCTAATTACCAAAATAATACTATCATTAGCTATATATTAATAGTTAAAAATAATTAATTATATATATATAAATAATTAATATATATAATTCTACTTTAGTTGGACCTATATAATTATAGTTATTCTTCTTCATAATAAATAGATAACTAAAATTAATATAGACCTTACTCGGCAAATCCCAGCAAATAAATCTCCTTTCCCTAAGATTAGGCACTAAAACATTAAGAATAATAAGAGACCAAGTTAAGAAGCCACATAGCGGCCTGTCGAAGACCTGATCTCCGATACAACCCACTAACCAAACATGCTACATGCAAATCACACAAAAGCACCTAGGGGTTTTGCTCAATTAACTGTAACTAAAATCCACAATTTTGGCTTAGTCAAAATAATGCATAAATACATAACTATATGATAACCCAACCACTCACATGCGATTAGGAGGTAACTAAGTACTTGCGTCCACACATGCAGTCTTAAACATTTAATAACTACTGCTAATCAAAAACCCGCCAATTTATCTTTAGTCCTAAATATATTAAATGATACCCAACCCATCCATATACGATATATATGTCGAAACAAATCGAGGTAATGGTAACAAGCTCAGCTACCTTAATAACCCAATTAACTCAAGCCTATCACCATAATAGATATATATATTTAAATATATATATATATATATAATTAGTATATATATATATATATATAATATATAATTATAATATATATAATATATATATATATATATATATATATATATATTTATATATATATATATATTATATATATTATATATTAATACTACAATATTCGATATTATAATCTATATATACCCTACTCATAGAATAAATATGATAAACATACCATAACCACTACTCGATCGATAATAATATACCTAACCTAATAACTCAGTATACGCTATCCGCTAATTGAAGTATATATAGGCTAATAAGTTCGCATATAACATATATAAATATACTACTATACTCCCCTCTCGCTCCACGATAATATATATATAATCTATATATCAATATATTAATATATATATATATACTATATATATATATATATAATTAATAAATAATATAATAATAATATATAATAATATAATAATATATTAATAATTATTCATATAATAATTATATTATATATATTATATATATAATATATAATATAATATAAAAAATGCTATATCTATATAAAAATATGCCATAAAAATATTATTACATATAAATAATATAAATATATATATCTATTATATCATAAGATTAATATTAAGTAAATATATTCAATCAATGACTATCTGATATATATATATTAATAATAAAAATAATAATAGAGTAATTGGATTTGTAAATTACTATAATAAAAAATATATATTTTTTAGTAGATTGTATTTTAGAGAAAAAAATTTTAGAATGTAACTTAAAAAAAAAATTTACAAATAAGAGTTTATTAAAAGTAATAAGTTTAATCAATTACAAAACAATTTATTTATACTCCAAATTAGTCGAATTAGTAGGAATAAAGTCACTTGCCATAAATTTACAGAAGGAGCTTTACCACCTAATACATTTATCTGATAAAAAACCTTAGAAAGTATTTTGAACTGTATAGAAAAATTTATTCAGAAAGAAATATTTAGACCACAATACTAGATATTACCAGAATAATGATAATAGATATAATATATAAAAATATAAATATGATAGAATGATTAAATAATTATAAATAATCTACTTATAGATATATAGATATATATATAATAATATAAAGATAGAAAAAAAAATATAAAAATTATATATATATATATATTATATAATATAAAAAAAAAAAAAAATTATAATAAATATAAATATAATAAAGAGATAAATAAGATATAATATATATATATATATAATATATATATATAAATATATAGTTATATATATAGATATATATATATATATAAGAGATATATAAAATAATAGAATATATATAATTATATATATATATATATATAATATAATAGTAAATAAGAATATATATATATAAAAATATCTATAATGATATCTTAATTATATTATCATTGCTAAGAGATGGTACTAGCTATTTGAAAGATGAAATCCAAAATAAGAAATAATCTAAAAGATAAAATCAACTCTGACATTGTTGAGCATAAAATTGTGAATTGTTCCATCAATCCCTTCCTTGTATTCATAAATAGAAACTTTCATACGACTGATTAGCTGCACAAATGCAGACTTTAAAGTAATACATTGATTGAGCAGCCACAAAATGACAAAAGCTTATACATACGTTGAATTAACTGCATAAAATACAACTAATTCATTTGTTATAGAAATGAAGAGTAACAATATTCGATTCACATGAGAAATGTGTAAAAATCTTGAGAATAAAAATGTGACAAATAATATTCTTTGAAGATGACTTCCAGAAATTGAATAATAACTTTATTGTCTTATTAATAAATATTTGGAAGAGAACGTATAATTTAATTAAAAAAGATAAATCAATAGGTAAAAATTTATTTGTGAGTTGAAAAAAAAGATTTTTTTAAGTAAAAGATTTTTCAAATTGTGAAGTTTTTCGAATTCATGGAATTTTTTTTTACTTAATCCATGCAACTTAATACAAGGGTTTAAATGAATTTATTTGAAAATTAGGAAAAGGCATGAACTAACTGAAATGAAACTATCCAATCAACTGAAGGATACATTAAACAAGGATCATATCTAATTATCTGTGATAGTTTATCCATACGATTGCATGGATGGGCGAACACATTTTTATTATGATAAAGGTCAAGAATAAAACGAAAAAAATTATTGAAATAAAAAGAGCTTAACAAGATCTTTAAAAAGATATTAAGAAAAACCATATTAAAAGGTACATAAGGAATCGATAACACGATAGCGAATGAAAAATCCTAATAAAATAACTATATACAAATTCCTTATGAGTCCTTAAACACAGAATTAATCATTAAATGTGATAATCAATTCCCTCAATTCATATATTTATTAACTTTCATATCGTGTTCAATACAAATAATTTGCAATACTAAACGTGCTGTTTTAATAAATTTATAATAATATATTATAGAGAAAAAAAGTTTCAAATCATTTTCGTTTTTCGCTATGCGTGCTGTTGTACATTTTGTTCGACAACGTTAAATTTATGAAAAATAAAAAATATGACATCGGTGAATAGACCAAATATAAATTATAATATATAAATAATAATAATATAATTAATAAATAATTAATATATATATAATATATATTAAATAATAATATATAATTATAAATATATAATATATATATAATAATATATATATATAATTATATAATAATATAATATAAAATATATAATAGAAAATATATATATATTATATTATATATATATAATATATAAAAATAAATATATAATAATAAAATATATAATAATATAAAATTATATATAAAATAATAATAATATAATATATATATTATATATTGTAGAATATATAGTTGATATTTATAACCACATATTGTTTCCTGATTTCCAGATGAGAAGAGAGAGAGAAGAGATTAATATAAGATATAAAGAGAAGTAAAGTACGAGAAGAGGTAAATTTCAAAATCTGTCTAGGAGTATCAGGATAATATAAGGTAAATTTATCCTTATAGACATTTAAGACCATGGCAAAGCCACCGGGATATGATAGAGCGATTGAGCCTGCGAAGCAAGAGACCCAGGTTTCGATCATTTATTTATATCCTAAGTAGCAGCTATCTAGAGTAAGCTCCCATCTAGAATTTGTGTAATGCCCGCCCGTGGGAGGGGGCCGGAACTTTGATATAATTATATATATATATAAGTATAATAATATAACATAGTATGGGTATATAACTTAGTATTTAAACGAATAATAAATATATATATATAGCTATACATAAAAATAATACTAACCAATATATCAAGCTCAACAGCTAAAATATATAAAGAGATAAATACTCAATATTATATATACTCTTATATTATATTAACTAATCAATCTACATGAATAATCTAAAGCCTAATTAATATTATAAAATCTAACTATATAAATAATCAAACACCAATAAAACACTCAACTGACCTTACATAATAATATAATAAGAATATATAGATAACATCAAAATAAATTACTAATCATAATAAAATAATATAAATAATATAAATATAATAATATTATTTAAAAAATATAAATAATAAAGTATAAAATATATTTATCTAATATAAATTTATAAAAATAATTAAATATATAATTATTATATAATAAATAATAATAATATAAAATATATAATAAAAAAAATTAAATCAAATAAATAAAAAAATAACTAATATAGTAATGATTAAATTACAACTATATATAAAAGTTAACCACAATAAGTGAATATAATATATATAAATATAAATATATAAACTCATAAATGCAAAACAAAATCGTTCACGCAAGACTGGTCAATATAAGCTATACAAATAAGTAAAACATTATAAACCTTTATAAAATTAGAAAAAAAAAAAAAATAATAAAAATAAAAAATAATAATACTAATACAAAATTATAAAATAATAATATTATATAATTAATATAGTAATAATATATAAACACTAGCAATAGTCCACCGACGTAATATATACATAACTCATATATATGTAACGCCTATACCCTCAAGTATAGTATATCATATAAATAATACACCCCCGACACCTATATCATAAATCACCATTAAAAATACGCTAATATATATATAATAGTCCGATGACACTACTCACCCGATACTATATAAATTATATAATCTCAACCCTACGTAGTTACTACCCATAGTATAAACATATAACCCTACGACTCCATGTCCATTACTCATTGACTATATATTATATATATATTAATACCTATACTATCAGTTTTTATTTATTATTCTTATTATTATTATAATTTAATAAGAAATAATATAATATACTCAAAAAAACTCATATATAACAAAATCACATAATGAAATCTATCTAAATTAGCTCATCTATAATCATTAATATACTATAAATACAATAATAAATATTATATATACACTCATCTAAATACTAAATTCTATAATATATATATATTATATATATAAATAATTTATATATCTCACTACTATATATAATATCATATATAATATAATAAAATATAATAACCTATCACTATTCTCTCTCCTAATTATATTATTGACAGCATCATCATATGTATACATTTCTACCTGTATATTAAGTATAGTAGATATAATAAGAGAAAAGCTATATCATAATACACTAATAATAATCACCTATAATATAATATAATAAAATAATATAATATAAATAAATATATAATATATAATAAAAATAAATATTATATAATAATATATAATATATAATATAATAAAAAATTATATAAATAAATATATAAAATTATTAAAATAAATATAATAATAAAATATATATAATATAATATATATATATTACAGAAAATATATATTAATATATAATATAATAATATATATATATAAATATAAATAAATAAATTAAGACACAACAATAAAATAATAATAAATAAATTACACTCCGTATATTTCTATCAAATATCAATAAATGCATATCTAAATTAATAAAAGACAACACAGAAGATCAAAGAAAATAAATTCTTATATGAAATGTCGATAAAATATATACGTTAGATCCTAAACAATATCTTAGATATATATATTATAAAGTAAGCATAAAATAAATACAATCCTAATAATATCTATATATCAGGTAATATATATATAAGCTACTTTAAGTAAGCTGTTGACTCCAGGAGCGAAAATAAAATATCTACCGGTCGATATCCGTGATTATAAATAATTTCTAAGGGTACAGATACACTTAACACTCTGTATACTTAACCAAACCTGACCTAACCTAACCTACCTAATACCTCTAACTCCGACTTATACCTACACATTCAAAGTCTTACACTCAAATAATTAACGGAGTCAACTAGCTTATATAATTATGACCCATATATATTATTATAATATATATATAATATAATATATTTATACATTATTTAGTATATTACATATATAATATATAATATAATAATAATTAATATATAAAAAATAATATATAATAATATATTATAATATATATATATAATATAATATAAATATAATAATTAATAATATATATAATATATAAATTATATATAATTAAAAATATATAATAATATATATATTATATAATAATAAATATATATATATATATATTATATATTAAAAATATATAAATATTAAAATATATATATATATAATATATATATTAAACCGATATAAAGATATGAAAATTTAGAAAGAAAAAAAATTAAAAAGCCTTAATATATCTATCATAATATATAATTAAATTAGTCCATATTATCCACTTATTAAAATTGGATCACAGGCCATAATCCGTAACACTAACAATAAAAAAGTTACAAAAATTTCCCGCTTCGTAAAGAGACAATAAAGATCAGAAAAAATACATTCCCCCATTCACTATACCATCTCGCCCTACTACACCAGCGTCTGACTATATATATAGGCAATAATAATACACCTCAAATTCGCCTATACGGTATAAGTGCCGTGAAAGTTTTTTTTTTTTTTTTTTTTTGCTCCTATTTAATACAAAACCACATCTAGAGAGACATACGGGAGCGCGAAGCATAAATATAGAGAACTATCCAATCTTCATAAATAGTAGAACTCAATATTAACATAATATTGAATAGTTAACAATGAATACAATAACATACGGAAGACTAAGGTGTTTATTTTCTCTTGTAGCCTGTGTTATGAAACATCTTTACAATTTGAGCCTAATTTGAGATCGTGTTTGAAAAACTCTATAAGTTAATTATTTCTTAAAATATAATAGTAGTATAATGGTATAAATTATAATATCAACAATATATAAGATGAATTCATTGCAATAAAGAAAATCGCCAATCATAATATGCTGAAATAATTACAATATCATAATTCCCCACTAAACTATATATACAACATTAGTATTTAAATCATCACTTCACCACTAATAGTATAATATATTAACTAACCTCCACTCCCCCTCACTACTCCCCATTAATCCACCTATCAGGTCACAGTCACTTATATTCTCAACTATACTACTCTCTCAGTATAGGAAATCTAATACATATAATCACGTATTACCTCAAAACCATATTATAATCAGCTGCATATTACTATGATTATATATATATATAAGCTATAATCTCAGTGATTCTATACCATCTAAAAATTGAGAATATAGAAAGGAATTGTAGATTATAATAATCACCTAATATAACGTTATTTTGCGACTCAAAATCAATGCCGTGGTACGTATATACCACACATATATAGTACATAATCTAAAATAATACTCACAACTTAAAGCTAATTAGTATCACTATAGTATTATTAATTCTATCCCTCACCAATATACCTCTAAAGAATATAAAAATATAATAATAAGCTATCGACTCATAACAACATCACACGATGCTACAGACAAACCCCCGTAATATAACTAGTACATAAATAGTATATACAATAATAATCTTACTATACTAATCAAATTTATAAAATATACTAACTAAATACTCAAATTATATTAATATTATATATTATAATAAAATTATATATAATCAATTAAATATATAAAATTAAATAAAAGCCATATCTAACGAAATAATAATAAAAACTATTATAGTACTAATAATTAAGCCATATACTAAACAATCATTAAATAATCCACTAAATCAATAATCAATACCATAACCAGAGCACACATAATATTATATAAATAATAAATTAGAAACACTACCATTCTAAATTAACGTATATCACAAACTCCTGATACCTCAAATAACCACCCAAAAACAAAACTCCAATAATCACGTCACTAACTCCTCACATTAACTACATCCATCACCCTAAAGGTTACTAACTCAGTTAATAATTTAGACTCCACATAAAATATATCAAACTCACAATATAATATACCTAGTCATATCACTATTCAAAATACTAAATAAGATATATCCTATAAACATATTCAACTCAATAACATGTCTCTAAAATCTAATAT
>JABUQX010007566.1:0-23787 GCA_015478945.1 Trachelipus rathkii | reverse complement strand
CCTATTCAGTCGTGGATGAACACGGCACTTTTTTTTACAAAGAGGGAACAAGGCAGACAACAATTAAAGTATAAAAAAGACATACTCCCTTCACTAACGTCTCTGCGAACAGCTCGTTATTACTCTATACATGCCAAGCACCAAGGCTGGAATATGGGGATTCTTTTAACCATTATTACTTTATTCCGAATCAGAATTCAGAAGAGTCACTTTTTCTGGAAGACCGTCCTTTGCTCGTGCCTACCAGCTGCTTTTCGAACTAGGTCTCGTTAAGCTTACTGCGTTAAATCGATTCACACGCCCTGCTTGCGGCTAAGAAGCATCCCCGTTCGTCTTTTAGAGGTACGTATGGGAACTTGAGGAATTGTGGGGTCTGGTGCTTACTTCGCTTCATGATGTCTATCTTTCGTTGTTTGGGAGAGCTTTCCCGCTATAATGAAGTTAAGGACAGCTCCACAGAAGGGATATAAGTGCTTTACTCGATATCCTAGAATTTACTGTCCTCTTGGAGACTCTGACGAAGAACTGATCTAACACTTATCCATCCCACTGTACTAATTGATTGTGACGCATTGCCCAGCTGCCAAAAAGGCGCCGCTCTTTGACCCGGACTACGTACGATAACTACATCGTCTACCACTCCTTGAACCTGTTATTCCATCCCGGTCTGGTAAAGATTTCACCTATCATCGCGGAGACGCTTAGCAGATTTATGTCTTCATACCATCTGGTGCCTCCACGAAATTCTTCAAAAGTGTCTGGGGAGGAGATGAATTCGACAGAGATTCGCATCAAGCATTCATCTACAGTAACACGTATGTTTTAAATTGGTTGACAGGGACTGAAGCAACGGTTCTCATTTCCTCCACAACCATGCTTCGTTTTTCTTGAATGACCTGAGGGCTTCAAAAAAACAATTAGGCTGAAGCAAGGAACTTACATCCCTGAGAACTTCACGTGTTATCGGAGGAAGACGGTCTTCGAGTTTATGGCATCGTAACACTCTCTCTCCGCTCAAGAATTAAGTTAAGAATTGAAAATATTCAATGGAGGATCTATCTGATGGTTTTTCACGAGACAATTCTTTACACTCTCAAGCAGTCTCTCCCATAGCAGCTACCAGTCCAGGGACGTTATAAAGGATTCTCCATGTGCGATGCAGATCTGATTCTTTTCGGAATGGACTCCTGCCCATTTTCAGAGATGACAAAATAATAAAAAATGAATCCACGCCTGACAAAGGATTTTTGCCATTGTCGCTATACACAACTCCGTACTCCAAAGCGACTTGGACGAAACGTTTGACAAGGATGATTGGCTAACGACCCCCCCACCACTACGGACGAGGTGTGGTGGTGGGCGGGGTTATTGACATCAGACCGACTAACACTCTCAAATTCTAGATAGACATCATTCAGCTATTTTAAGCATGTGAATATGATGGAGAACATTTTTGAACCTGAGAGAGAGCCTTTCACTTCCTCACCCACCAATGCGGCTTGGCTGAAGTCCATCTCCTACATGGTTGCGAAAAGGGGCGGCAATAGTTTGTTCACTGTGAGCCCTCGTAAAGTTAAAGCGAGGATATTTAAATGCAAAGTCTGTAGTGTACCTCTTGCATGACTGATACAGTCAGTCGAGAAACACCTTTTGATGGTAGCTTCTGGCTGCGGGTGAATCCTAAAAAACGCTCTAAGACGGACTATTTGTCAAAGTGGCTTGAATCCCCATGATATGGAGGTCTGCACAGTAAGTGAGCATTTCTAGAGAAAAGAAGAGCTGAAATGATGACTTAGTTTGGCGCTGAAGACGAGGATGGCGTTGATAGGCACATTAAATATCATGTAAGTTTGGATCGAGCAAAGTTCTTCCCTTGGCTTTGCTTTTTGTAAGTAGTGATCATCAGTAACAATGTTGAGAGGTGTATGAATACTTGACTCTGCAGTTAATCAGGTGACTGTGTGTGGTGTTCGTTTTCAACGAAAGGATTAGCTCTGGCTCTTCTTATAGAAAATCTAGAAAAGAAATTTTTAAAGTTCTTTCGGGAAGGACTCTTCCTGCCTGCATCCTCCTTAGGCAATACAATTCTGCTCATGGTGTATGCACAATCAATGTAGAATATTAACGTGGTTGCAGTGACTTCCTGAAAACTTAAACAAGGAGTGAGCGAGAAGGAAAGGGCAGTACCTTTTTGTTCGTTTTTTAATAAGAGCTGAGATTGGACGAAACTTTCTCAAACTTGACACAGGTGGTAGTGGATTATGGCTGATTTGAGTTTGTAGCGCTTAGTATCAGCTATAATCACACCCCAGACATCCGTCACGACAGGACGAGGCATTCCGCGTGCCAGATCTTTCTGGCCATTCTGTTTTGCAGGCCAATACAATTGGGTCGCGTGCATCGGAAGCCAACCAACTTCAGACCTTGTGGTTGGGGTGGTCTGGTTTTTCCAGTAGCATGAAACACGGAGCTGGTTGAGTCTTTTCCCAAAACGCTATCCTCACCATGCCTCACAGTATACTCCTTACTAGAATCATCCAGCAGCGAACCCCGCCCCTTCGCCATCCCAACTACCGCCACCCCACACCCTGTGTACCGACAGCCATAAGAATCCAACTGCGTGCCCACCCACTACTCAGGGACCCCCCCTCGATATTCGAGAGCGCATATTCTTCTTACAGCACTTCCTACGCGAAACCATGACAACAAGCTTTGGGAGCAATACTTCAATTTCAGATTGATATTCTTTCTCGTAATGGAACGATATCAATTTTTTGGTACCAACGCATACACACCCCCACCAATATCTTCGCAATGCCCGTCCCTAAACTCCTACCGCCGCCCCCACAAATGAACTTAAAATTCTTGATCTCCCCACGTCGCGCACCAACACCGAGCCCCCAATCACCCCCACCCAACCGGACCTCCTGCAATCGCTCTGTTCCTTATCTTTTCCTCTACACGCCCCCTCTATGCTCCCATCATCTTAACCCGAAAATTCCACTGCAAAGTAAATATCCACCGAGACGGGCCAAATTCAGAAAGTATAGTTTACAAGTACCTTAGAAAAACATATCTTCACCCTTCGCGTTAGAAACGCCGCTCTATCACCGGACACTGAAGAGACCACCATATGACAGCTGACGGAGAAACACCGACCAAAAAAGCAATCTGCATATCAGGTAAAGTCTAAATACACTTTATTGAAGTGCGGAACAATATTAATCCCTATAGACCCAGAGTCAATAGCTAATAGGTTTCTTATGGCCCCCCCTTACAGCATACTGAAATGGGGTAAAATATCAATAGGCACCCAAAGCCCACCAATAGCCAAAACCATCACATACGCGCAATTCACCATAGACTTGTTGTCGATGTCACAGTTGACCGCGGAAATACCTTTACTTAGTCATCGAAGCAGTGACACCTATCGAAACGATGATACTCCTCTTCAATGCTCGGTCTCTAAGTCCAAGAAACTTCAGACTCCCCCCATGAGGTCCTCAACCAATCCCTCAGTCAATCTCTCGCTCATCCCCACTCCCATCTGCTTGGTTTCCATGTTTTCCGCAGAGAACGACGGCCCTCTGCTGATCAGGGTAAAGCCCTCAGAAGGAACAGGGAAGAATGGTCGTCAACAGACCCTTGAGCAATTCGAGAGGAGAAGCTGACGTTCTTGCTCTTTGGTTGTTAAAGACAAATCCACAACAGTCATCTCATGGCCGCTCCCTGACACTAGAGGTCCATTGAAAGCCACACAGTTCATCGAAAAGATCTATCCCAGAACCCTTTGCTCCAACAGCCTGGCGAGTGATGCTTCGACATCACCAGGTTCTCTGGCGAGTTGTTCTACGTTCAAGGGCTACGGTCACGTGCTCCAAACAGAGCAGGCACAAGATCAAAACCACCCTCCGCTCCACGAGTTGAGTCTGATAAAATATGGTCTTTACACCGTGTTGATTCGAACGAATTTGAGAGGGGGGGGAAAAAGTGTCAAAAAGTTGTCCATTAAAAATCATATTCTCCTGCAATGGGAACAACAATGAGGTGGAACTTTTTCGCGTGGTCGTCGCTATTAAATGCACTAGCTATATACGATGCCCGGCCCTGAACCTGCCAGTACCAAAAATCTACGATAGATGATATCGAAAGGTGTTCAGAACACCATTTTCTTCCCAGAAGAAGCAGAACCTATTACGGTCCTCCTCTTTCTTCAGTCTAATTTGTAAGAAAAGCTTCGATATACTGCCTCCCGGCACACACGCCACCTAACCATCATTTATTGGCTTGCTAAATTGTAATAGCAGTCCTAAACAAACGACAGCCATCAGATCTACAACCGGGGGTAGCAAAGCCCTGGCTTTACAGAGATTGGACTATTCCGACCGAAGGCGCTGCAGTGAAGCACCGGCCCCTCACTTTGGTTTAGTCACCCTGCTCGAGCCCAGTCTTCACTACAGGGCGATTGGGCTATCTATCCATATGTGACTCTATAAAAGTCCCTCCCCCGGAGACACCATGTATACCCGGCTCCGATGATTCATCGGCAGATACCTGACGAAAAATACCGGTGTCCCATAAGTGACTCGAGGTTTTCCGTCCTTTGAGTTTTGCTTACTCCGATGAAGAGCTCATCAAGGGCCACTCGGTGGTATTTGATGGCTACCTTTTGTAGCACATCTTGTACCACCGAATTCTCGACATGATACCACCTTCCCTCCTCGAAATCCTAATTTTGCTACATCATGGATATTACGCGATTGCAAATCCGTCCTGTCAATGAGCCCCTTTGTCGGCTTCCTCATTGCATGCATACATTCCTTTTGTACTAAGTCTTCCACAGACCCAGTCCCAGGCTCCTATGTCTAGCGGCTGTGTGTGCACTGAGAAGAAGAGGACTGCGAACAGTAGGCAAGGACATGGATTCCATCATAATAGATGTTGACGACTCGTTGGGGACATTTCCTATTATATTAACTGACGGCAGAACAGAGGTCAACTCTTGCCATTCGTCTCCATGAGACTCTCTTCCTCATTTGCTCTTGAACAACAGAAAAATTTACGAGCTTTGAAGAATTGCTGTCAATTTTGAGAAAGGTGTCAAAAAACTCATTGACAGGGCAATCCACACCGAAGCGGTATTGAAACACATGGCGAGGAGCTCAATAAGCACTTCCCTCTCAAACACGTTGACAACTTGAAATCTATTATCAGGCTATACACTGAACTCCATCGGCAGATCCCCAGTAGACACTCCCAATTTCTACACTCAATCTTTCCTGGCGGCACCTTATACGTAGAAAGGAAACCGATCACGCAACAATCTATATATCCAATACTGCATGTATCATTCGCGCTCCCATTTTAATTCCCCATTACCTCACAATCAGATGTTAAGACCAGGATCTTCATGAGCATGGAATCTCTCTTAGACACAACAAGAGTCACAACAGGATTCAGACTTCCAAGTCGTAATGGAATGATCATGGTTCTGGATTGTTCTACCTAAAACACGTCTTTAATTGTCCTTAGTGCTACTGGAAGAGAAGACACCATCCCACCTACCTAACTTCTTTCTAGCGACCTCCATCTACTCATGGAGCACCAGATAGGCCTCCTCTGAGGAACGCAAATCTGAAGGAGACAGGCCCCCACCGTTACCGCTACAATGGTTCCATATTTTACCCTTTTTTCTATCCTGCCTTTAAGGGAAACAGTAGGATAAGAATGCAATTGCCCGATCGCGAGTGGACTCACGCATTGATACACTAAGCATGATTTTCGCCTGGTCCATCCAATCACTCTTCCTGTACAGTCCGGCGCAGGCGACGAACGACTCCGTAGAAGATTCATCATTATGGCTTGACCCGCCGCCTCTTTCCCTTATTGGACTTAACACCTGAACAGCAAAGAGCAGAGATGTGAGCCTTGCTTTTACACAAGACGCAAGGAAAGTTAAGACCATAAGTCTTTGCTGGACATAATAATGTCTTGTGTTTAGTGCTGCTGCAGCAGGCACAAAGTCCTATGGCACTGCAGCGCTCTCTTCTTGCGGCCGGATTGGGATAGGTCGGAACACACGGAGGACATGCATATGACGCACCCACAAAAGCTTACACTTAACTGAGAAGGTCTCGTTTGTAGCTTTAGATTCGTCTTAGGAGAAGAAGTGGTTCGCCCTTGCATGGAGCTCTTTTTTGAAACTTTCGATACATAATAAGAAGAGGTCTTCTTTTTGCTTGGGGGAGAAGAATTAAACTTCTTTGTTGAAGTAGAAGAGAGAGGTTTATTTTTCAGCCTTTCCATAGATTTCAAAATCGTATCATAAACGTCAAAAATAGAATAAACAGATGGTTACTCACCATTGCCGGTAGCGATACTTCATTCTCTTAGAGAAATTTTTTGACGGCACACTTATTCAAATCCAGAAATGGCTGAGAAGATTTAACCCTGCGCTGAATCTTCCTCGCAAAAGATCCACCTCCGAACCTCTTTTATCGTGGGAGGTTGAGCCCGTACTCTGTACGAAAGTTCTCACTGCTCAAGATTTCTTACACTCCCAAAGCAGGAGCAGAATTACTATTTGGTGCTAGATGAATAACGAATATAATAAAGAACCTCGCCAGCGATACTAGGTCGTATAGTATCTTTTAAGCTAATTTCATACTCAGCGAATTTATACACCTTGGAGGTTAGCTCCACATCCTGTGAGCTGGACCGGAAAGGAAACGATGGAGATTTCAAATATTGAAGCTGGCCAAGTTCTGATGAGGGTCACGTCTTGCACCCGATGATGTTTTCAAAAGAAAGCAACGATAGATCGATAACTGAAAGACACGGTCAGTTCCCTCCCGAAAGAGCTTTTACACTTAGTTGAGAATTTTGACTTCCGTTAAGCATCAGGTGTGTGTGAAGCTGTGTGTGTCACCTGTGTGGCAAAGTTGTTGTGTTGTAGTAAAGTCTGCAGAGAATGGAGCACCCTCAGATTGTGCCTGGTCCCACTTCCAGTTCTGTGGTAGGTGATTTATTCCTGATGCGATGGATGGTTGTCAATACGTAGGCAGTGAGGTGTGGGAACCAATGTCCGAATCCGAAAAATGTGGACTCGGATGGGAGCGTGTCGATATATCCCGGCGTTGATATAAAAAATATCATTCGTCTCATATATCGGCTCAGAAAAATGATCGCATATTACGATATCGATATTTCCGATACTATCTATAATTACCGATTTATACACTTACGGACCATATACTATATATTATACATACGTATATATATCTACTATATACTACTAATTACTATATACGTCATATATATATATATATACTTTAATATATATAATTGAATTTATAATAAAAAAATATTACGTATATATATTATACTATATATACAATACTATACTATACTATAATACTATATATACTATTCGAATATATATATATATTATATATCCTCCAAGATTAGGGCGGACCGCACAGTAGGTACAAAAACAACGATAGACGACACTAAATTAATTATCGTTTTATGGAATGACCACGGGGACAAGTTTCGAGTCACTGAGGCTAACAAATACACATGTAAATTAAACTTAAACAATAAAAATAAAGTTCTCAGATGTAATGATGCTTTTATTCACAACAGGCCAGCAAATTTGTGTAAAGATTTACTTAGCTATTCCTTAAACGAATAAGCACGTTCGTTAGGAATATCTTACAGTATTACACGGTTTTAATGCCTAAACCTAACTAAACTAACTTATTATATTATATACAGATACCCTACCTACTATATTACACCCTGCTATACGGTCATCTACACTATACTATATACCGTCATATATTATATATCTATAACCTCGATATATATATATATACTACCTATAATATGCATATATATAACTGTATATATATCAGAACTAATCCAATCCTCCCGTTCCGAACGCACCCTTGTGGGCCGTTTCTCAAGACATTGTTCATACATATCATATATACTATATAACTATAATTATATATATGATATATACTATATACTATAATATAACTAATTACTATATATATATATAATACTATAATATATATATACTATATATAATATATAAATATATATTATATATAACTATATTATAATATAATATATATATATTATATATCATATATATTAAATATATATGATTGAAGTAAGTAAAAACGCCTATGTGCGCAACAAAACAGAGAACGTTAAACAGTAAATGAACTAAATTTTTGACGGAAATTTCAATTAAAAGAATTTTATTTTCTATCTGTTAATAATGACAACACGACAAAAAAAGAAGGAAATTTACTATTTCTTAAGACAAAATGAGCTTCACTGATATTATATATATATATATATATATATATATATATATTATAATATATATATATATATAATATATATACATAATAAATATATATATAACTACTAATTATATATTATTATATACTATATAACTCTATATATATACTATATAATCTATACTATACTATATATATATATATATATATAATATACTATATAGGTTGCATTATTTTGTTAAAACCACACACTGACTCCATCATCCACTATCTCAAAACTACAATAGCTACCAGGGAAAGCGAATACATTGTTGACAACCCTCGGCAAATTTCTTATGCGGAATCGCTAAAAAAAAAAAAAAAATCTAAAACACTACAATAGGTACAGCGAAAAAGGAATACATTATTTGGTATCCTTGTGAAAATCTATGAGCGAAAATGTTCAAAAAATAGAATAAATAATAAGCATAAAAATAAATATTTGGTATTTTTTTTTAAGAAGCAGGGGACATAATATATATACTATACGTACTTATATATATCATATAATATATACTTATATACTATATATAATATATTTTGTTTTAATATTAATTTAAAACTTTATATTATATTATATATTTATAATATATAATATATCTTATCCTTTAAAGTACTTACACGCGGCAATACCTATGGGGCTCGAGCCGCACGGGGCAACACAGGGAGGGACGATAGTCTCTATCATTTACCCCGTAGAGGGAGAGAGCGGAGGAAAACCCCCGCGACACCCATACCAAAGAGAAGGGCCGTTCCGGAGACCGCTCCACGACAAGGGGGGGAATATACGTCCTACCTCCGTAGTTCCCCGGAAGGCCTAGAAACCCCCGACTACCCCTGCCATCGGTGCGGTATACCCTGGGAGTAGGATTTCTTTAGTAAAAAAAAAACGCAACAATTGTAAATAGAAAGTCTTATTATCTATTTAACGACAGTACACCCAACTAACACACCCACCCGGCCCTTCCTAAATCTACGGTCTCATCAATCATCCACCCTCACCTCTCCTCCAGATTGTTTAACCAATAGTTAATATTTTTTTTTATCCTTTAATTTTATTTTGTCCCTGTACAATTTTCCTCATCTAAACATATTCTACCACGAGATTCCAAAAATCGCTATTCCGACCTTTCCTACGCAGTATTAGCTATTGTAGTTTTGTGAGATATATATTTTATTTTATTTTTTTACATTTCCCCCACTAAATTGGACCGCATTCAGCAATGCTATTTACCTATTCCCTGTAGTATTGTAGTTTTTGAGATACGAGTTGTGGCTTTAAACCAAATTTTCACCTAATTATGCTCTACCAATTCTTAGTACAAAAGTCAAATTAAAAGGATAAATTACCAGTAGCCTAATTGTTTGTATCGCTTCTGTATGTAGTGAAAAATTTTATCAATTCTTTTATTTTTTTCATTATAGTTTATAAATTTTTTTTCAAAATGACTCGATAATACTGTTTCCAAAATATGTAGGTATCGTTTTCGTATGCGGACACACACTTATCATAGACAATTTACCAAAATATACTATAATATATTTATATTATTTTAATAAACCTATAATATATATATACCATACTACTAATATATAATATATATATATAGCTATGAATATAATATATATAATTACTATTATCTAGACGGATATAATATAATATATATATAATATACTATAAATAATAAATATATACATATAGTCATAAAAACATTAAAGGGTAAAAGCCGCCTCATCAATTGCCTACAACGAGTAGTACAGGTACAACCCACAGGAGCGCTTTGTGTTATTTGTTAGCGGATCTATCAAAATTTAATTCGCTCGAATTGCACCATATCTGTTTTCAAAATGAGAGCTTAATATATTTGTTGTGTGTTGGTAAAAAAAAAAAAAAACCTTCGTCCATTAAAAAAAAATGTTAAAGAATACCTTATTTTGGGGGATTACATATGCCCCGAGTTTGCCTCGTGATATCGTAAGCGTTGTTTACGTGTGTTCTGATAGGACGGTTGTGTTGTAAACAAATTTAAGAAGCAGAATAATGTCTTTTACTTCTTAAAGTAGACTTTACAGTTTTGTTTTTGCCACGCGATCTATGATAGCACAAGTATAGCGATATGTGTGTGCACGTCATCTGATATAATTGTTACAATATCCACACCAGCCCCAGTACATATGATTGATCACCGCACATAAGGATTATTTTTATATCCAATTTCGTCCACTCAAGTATAAAAAAGACTTCAAAAAAGTAAACCATATAATAAACACTAGTTTAAGACTAAAAACTTAAATGAAAGAAAGCATATAGCTTAGGCACGTTAGACTAACATACGGAAACCTCATCTTACCTTGATCTAATAAATTATAATAGTGTAGGTCATATATTTTAATTAGAATCTGATTAAAAGTAGTAAACCAATTTTACGTCTCTATAGACACAATTGGGAGACGAACGAAGAACGAAATATATATGGGCGGAAAAAAGAGATTCATCATTAGGTACGCGTTGTTGAAAATAAATTTTATTCTGTTTCTCTACTTTTATTAAAAGTTCTTTTTTTTTAAAAAATCCGAGTTCGCTCGATCATTTCAAGGCCATCAAGAAGGAAAATCGATATCATCGCGAAGAAAATATGCCCCCTAAATACTATATATCGAGCCAAAATATCGATATTATCGATATACTTCGATAATTTGTTAGGCCATCCCTAGGTTGCAGCGAAGGCTGAAAATTTTGGACTTTCTGCTGCTGAGCATTGGTAGATGTGGATCCACTAATTCACTCATCAACACTTGTATCTGTATGAGTAATATGCGGAGCACCAAATTAAGGCTTATTTCTCATCGATATTGCACTATCTCTCTAATGCTATACAGACACTCCTCCAACACAGAACGAAAAAGAGATAAAGGTTTCACCATCCTTTTTACAGATTATTCACTAACTTGACGTTGAACAGATTGGTTATCGATTTTTCGCCAGTATCCAAAATGTTTCCCTCTTGATCTCCTCAGAGGAACTATTTACCTGTAATACACTCATCTGTACTTATTTCGCCTCTCAGTGGGCAGTGTCACCTGCGTGTTTCCGATAGCCGTAGGATATGGAAGTTTCCATTGATAGCAAAGTGTATTCAGACGAAGACAAAATCAGCTAGGTCAGTTTGAAAAATTTTAAAGTTTGTGGTCTATTTTATCTGGGGGGGGGGGGGGCTTTTAAGGTGTCCTTAGAGGCTTAACGACCCTATATATAAAGAGCTCCACCTCACAACCTCAACGACACCAAATTGAAGCACAAACTAATCACACCACTTGTATTTAAGAGTTAAAATAAGATGTCACGTGACCAAACGACGACAAGGGATTGTGTCATTTAAATGAAGGCAAGAAAGTATGAGTGAGACCAATGCTCACAGCAGCTACACACACACACTACAATTATATAAATAAATATATAATATATACACCTTAGTATGTATATAATAGTATAGTATATATATACATAAATATACATTATATATAGTATATAATATATATACTATAAATATATAATATATCATAGTATATATATATATATATTATATATATAAATATATAATATTGGTAGATTAATATCTATATATACTATATAAATATATTATAATATAATATTTATCATACTATATATTAGGGCTATAGCAATAAACAACGTCTTATATATTATATGCTTAACCATCTTCTTAGTCTCTGTTGAATTTGATCAATTTCTTAACATGATAAATATTCACCATTTTGCATAAATCACCGAGTGCTCAAAGCAGCAATTAGGCTATTCTACTGCAAAAGTATAAGTTATTAAATCTCCCTGAATATTAACCTTTTATTTGATCTTTTGATTGCTCTCGTAACTAAAAGAGAAAATAGTAAGATTGGATAGTCTTCAGAGTAAAGTTTTGAATAATAAAGATGATTGTAATATTAAACAAAGAAATGAAAATATCTTTCAATTTTGTTATGTAAGAAATAAGAGTAAACATAAAATTAAATAAATGGTTTTTATTCAAATTGTTATTTTAACATATCAAAATTGTAAAATTGCAATTACTTAATTGAGAAAACAGCTGAAACTCATTAGCCGAAGGATTTGTATATCTTGGCAGGATCAACCGGAATAAGGTCACCTTAACAGATGTCTTCACAATCAAGAAGAATAACTCTTGCCCCCTGCCTCTGCGTAATTACTTCCCTACTCACTGTATACCTTTGCAAAAGTTTTCTATTTTCGTAAAACGCTTATTGTAGGAGGAGAATCTCTTGGTTATATTTGTCACACCTCCTTTATCAGCTTGCGACAAATATCGGCTTTTTCGTGTCCGAAAATGTTTCCTTAACAGGGTACTCTATTGAGTATATACGACCTACTGGCGTAAAATAATTATATAGCAATATTTACGATTCAATAAAACGCTGCCTTTTAATATATTTAGGAATCCTTTCATTCAAATTCTCAGACTGCTCGAAGCTGCTGGAAAAAACTTGCTTCGAAACAAAGAAAAGATATGGAAAACAGGACTCGTTCTTCAATTATGATTGCTTTGCAGTTATGCAAGCCGAAGGAGTATTTATGCAGGTTGTGGAATTTGTTAATAAACACTTAAACCTACGTTAATATATACACTTAAGGTATTAAATATAAACCTTAAATTTTTAAACCTGTACCGAATTGAATCATGTTACAACCGTTCAAATAAATATTTAATACCTTTTATTGTTTCTAAAGATTATTTAAACATAGTATCAGATATACACCCACATAAATAATGGTTCAAAATAAAAAAGCCTGTTAAAGGTGAAACCAGATACCGACCCTTTAATATGCACCTAGCGTTACGTACTTTACACATGAACCTAGATACCGATACCATTATTATGAAACCTAGATACGATACCATTATTAAGAAAATTGTCAGAAAAAAAAATGAATCTACAAAAGTAATTTCTCAACAATTTAAATCATGGATTGAAAATGATTAATGATGAAAAAGCATTTTAGTATTTTTTAACGACTCGTACCAAACAGACAAAAAGTAGAGAAAAAAACCAAGCTCGATTCAGACAGAAAGTTCTGCTCCTTACGCTCGGTTCATAGTTTATTTTTCGAAAAAAAAAGTAAAGTTTACTATTTTCTCTAACTAATAATATGTAAATATATATTTTTTATAAATATTTTGATATTATAAGTATAACTATATAATATATAATATATAATAAATATACATCACCCTATATACTATATATATATAATATAGGCCCTTGTAATGCCTGTTAAGACTGCCGATCACAAGTTTTGATTTTTTTCTATTTCTTTTATCCATTTTTGCTGATATATGATACTAACAATGAATTTAAGTGACAACGGACATGATTCAAAAAGTCTCGCGAACCCATTTTAAAAGAATTTTTTAAAATCAATTTATATTAAAAGAAATTTTCAAACGCTTTGAAAAGTACGACACTACAGAAAAACCAATTACATATTTAGGATCACCAAAAATTAACAGCTCTATTACAAAATGAGGGTTAAAACAAATTAAATAAAATATGGCTCGAGCCGACGGGAGGACAGAGGGGGGACGTTTTCCATACCCCGTAGGACAGGGGCGGCGAAACCCCCGCGACACCCAAATACCAAAAGAGCGGGGGTTCCGGAGACCCTCCCCGGAAGGCCGAGAGACCCGACTCCTGCCACCTTTGCGGTTTACCCGGAGGTTTCCGTTCGCTGAAAAAAACGGTGATCAGCCAACCCTACTCAATCAGAGAAAATGTGGATAGTAATGATCCTAGGGTATTGAAAATCGCTAAATTAATTAGATAAATGATCTGTTAGGATTTCAAGCCATGTGATATTGTTAATGAAAATGAATTGATTTGTCTTATCAAACATCTGACTCTCAAAATACAACCTATCTTCACGGAAGCATTTTGCTGAAGCTGCAATATTATGGGGACTGGCCCAAATGGTCGACAGGAAAATGGGTCGACAGAAAAAAAGACTCGACACAACTTCAAAAAAAATTCATGTACAGCCCGCCGCAGGCGTTAGGTTAGGTTAGATTAGGTTAGGTTAGGTTAGGTTAGGTTAGGTTTGGTTAGGTTAGGTTAGGTTAGGTTAGGTTAGGTTAGGTTAGGTTAGGTTACGTTAAGTTAGGTTTGGTTAATTTAGATTGTTAGGTTAAGTTAGGTTAGGTTAGGTTAGGTTAGGTTAGGTTAGGTTAGGTTAGGTTAGGTCAGGTTAGGTTAGGTTAGGCTAGGTTAAGTTAGGTTTGGTTAATTTAGATTGTTAGGTTAGGTTAGGTTAGGCTAGGTTAGGTTAAGTTAAGTTAGGTTTGGTTAATTTAGATTGTTAGGTTAGGTTAGGTTAGGTTAGGTTAGGTTAGGTTAGGTTAGGTTAAGTTTTGTTGGATTCGTTAGAGAAACTCTAAGTAACCAGATTTTTTTTTGTAAATGTTGACCTATTATCCTGTCGACCATTTGGGTATAGGTCCAATATTATTACTGAATGAGAAAATAATAATTAAAAATGGAAACAGAATTTTCAACAGCAGAACACGTGTGTTTTACAACTGATGGATGAACTTCTCGGAATGGCCCAAATTCTTTTTTTCAAGTTTAACATCATGAATTCATGATTATTTATTATCTCCACAATTTGAAGTCGGATGACGTGTTATCCAGTTAATACATATGCCAGGATCTAATACAGCAGAGAAAATATAATTTTTTTCCTAAAAATCAGTTCAAAAAGGTAAGAATTAAGTGAAAAATACAATTACTTGTAACTAATAATACGGCTAAGGGCTAAGGCGAAGGCTGTTTTACGTGATAGTAATTTTGAAAACTACTATAGGAGGATGAGCAGTACGCATCTTCCTGTAGTAGTTTTCAAAATCAATTGTATTTTTCCCCTGGTTCTTCAGCTAAGCATTCAAGATAAACTGTTTAAACAACAACGAAGTGTAAACGATTCACTTGCTATCTTGAGGAATATAACTACCCATTTGCGACATTCCCCAGTTTCACAAGCAAATTTCAAAGGCACTCAAATAATGCTATGATAGAAGAAATAACAAGATGGAATTCTACATATTATATGTTGGAATTATTCGTAGAATAAAACAAAAGCTGTACTTTTTGGCATCACGAAAAATGTGAAATGTTTATCAGACTCCCGATGGGAGTTGATTGAAATGTTACTATTTATCCTGAAGCATTCCAAAAAGTTACATTGGACAGGAGTGCCAATACTTCTTCCGTGTCCTTAATCATTCCTTGTATTTGCTCTTTTGAGAAATTGATTAAATTTACCTGCAAATTAACAAACGGTGTAAAAACTATATTAGAAGATTTCAAAGAAAATTTTGAATAGCGACTCGCATTGTATCGAAATAATAATCAAAATCTAAAAGCAGTTATGATTCTTGACCTAGGTTTAAACTCAAGTATGGATGAACGGGAAGAAATTAAAAAAAAAAAAGTTGAAATTAAGTTTGAAGAATTGAATTTTAGAAAATATATATATATATATATATATATATATATATATATATATATATATATATATATATATATATATATATAATATATATATATATATATATAACAACAACAATAATATATATATATAATATATATAACCTATATATATATAATATTGTGTGTGTGTGTGTGTTAATAATGAATATTACTAATAAACCATTGCTAATGCTACTACTTCTACAACATAAAGTACTACTACTACTACTACTACTACTACTACTACTACTACTACTACTACTACTACTACTATTATTATTCATAATAATAACAATAAAATCCTCAATTACCAAGTCTACTACTATTACTGATTCTACTAAGCACACAAACGAGAAATGCGAAGAAAAAGAATTTTCGTTGAAAAGATTCTTTCTCTATTAACGCTTTTTTTTCTTTTCTTTTTTTATCTTCCAAGGGTGCTACATCCCCCTGAGTATTAGCTTGATTTTATCAGGCATATTACTAAGAAAAAGAAAAAAAAAAAAAAGAAGAAACCCCAAACCCCTTTCAAAGATTTTAATTTTTTTATGAATTGTTTCGCATGGAAAATACTATCAAAATAAATGGCATACTTTCAAATCATTGGCCTAAAAGACCAATGACTTAAATGGCATATATATAGTTTCATATCACTGGCATAGAACATGGGTCTCCAAATTACGGTCCGCGGGCCAAAACCGGCCACGAGGGGCTCCAATCAGGAACTCAGTGGAATACATTGGTTTTATCTTTAAGACACTTTTAATTAAATTAAACACCCACAATTAAACACATTGTATTGTATCGCACTTGTCGCCCAGAATTCAAAGTTTGGTATGATGACCTACCTAGGTCTTGACCCTTGGAACTTAAGGGAGAAGTCACTGTGACCCTTAGGCTAAAATGTTTGGAGACCCCTGGTATAGAAGAACAGCAAAGTAAGTGGCATAGTTTCATTGGCCTATAAGAACAATGATGTAAATAGCATAGTTTCATATCACTGTTCTAGAAGAATAACAACGTAAATCTCATAGTTTCATATCACTGGCATAGAAGAATAACAACAAAGTAAAGAGCATAGTTTCATTGACCTAGAGAACAATGACGTAAATGGCGTAGTTTCATTCCACTGATCTAGAAGAACAATGCCGTAAATAGGATAGTATTATATCACTGAGGTAGAAGAACAATGATGCAAATGACATGGGTTCATATCATTGTCCTAGAACAAGGACGTAATCAGTCTAATATTCCTAATGCAGTGATATGTCCTGTGTATGTCACAGGGTTACTGTATGTATATATATATATATATATATATATATATATATATATATATATATATATTTAAATTTAAACCTTTTGCACCTGTATATATATATATATATATATATATATATATATATATATATATATATATATATATTGCGTGTGTGTGTGTGCGTGTGTGTGTGTGTGAAACTGCCTAACTCGTCGCCTATGTTTAAAGTAAAACAAAAGAATGTTTATTGAAATTTAAAATTAATTGTAAAATTATTTAAACGAGTTACAACACAAGTCATATAATATAAAAACGACACAGATGGGTAGAGTGACAAGTCATAAGAATGCCCAGGTTCAGTCACCTTCCGGACTCTAGGTAACGTTCAAGTTCTCCTCCTAGAATAGGTCTATGCCCGTGAGTTCAGACTCTCTCTCTCTCTCTCTCTCTCTATATATATATATATATATATATATATATATATATATATATATATATATATATATATATATATATATATATATATATATATATATATATATATATATATATATATATATATATATATATATAAACATTTTTGGTAATATATGTGTTTAATCAGTTTTTGAACAAGAAATTTGTGTATTAGATTAATAGAATTGGAAATACCAGGGCTGAAGAGTCGGAGCCGGAGTCGGAATCGGAGTCGGAGTCGGAGTCGGAGTCGGGTTGGGCTGGACCGGGAAGAAAAATTTTTTTGATTGTAGCAACTCCAATTTTTTTTTTGGAACTGAACCTGAACCCAAAGCGTGAGCAAAAAATTTATATTACTATAAATTAAAGGTATTTAAGGCCGGGAAATTTGAAGATAGCGGACAGTGTTTCTTTTCGAAGACAATTTCTCGAGAGCTTTGTAAATTCAGGAGGGCACATAAATGTAACATTATTGACATAAGTGTAACACTAATGATATTCTTGCTTGTCACTTGATAGGCTAATCTTATTAGATACTGTCTTACTGAAATAGTAAATATCCGAAATATAACCAAATCTTTACTTGCATAAATATAGCAATCTATTTGTGAAATTTATTGGGAAGTTAGATAAATAAAATAACATAAGAGTACGAAAACATTATTATGAGAGAATATTATAATTAAAATATATATGAGTAATATGACCTTTTCAAATAAGGAAATAGATCTTTGGTAAAAATAACAAATTATATATATATAAATATATATATATATATATATATATATATATATATATATATATATATATACCTATATATATATATATATATATATATATATATATATATATATATATATATATATATATATATATATATATATATATATATATATATATATATATATATATATATATATATATATATATATATATATATAGTGGGGCTCTCATACAGATTTAGGTGGGGAGGGGGCCGAATCATTCAGCATTCTCAACGATCTGGAGCAACTCATTAAGAACCTACACACATTCCGGGATCGTCCTAACCAATTCTTGAACACACACTTGATCTGTGTTTCCACAGATCCTTCTCTCTTAAAAATACACCACTGGCTCCTATCAGTAGAAAATCATTACAGCCTTATATCTCTCAATTTGTCACTCTCTTTAAAACTTAGTCCATCCTGCTACTCATTTTTCTGGCACTTTGATCGGGCCGTTAGGGGCCTTGCGTTTGCTTCACGTTGCTTATGTAATTGAACAGAGCTGCCGCTTGATATACTGGTGACGCTTCCGACTACCGATAAGGTGGGGCTGTAATCGTTGATGGTATGAGCAGGTTCATTCCTTCTTCGACTAAATCTTTCTCTCCTCATAATCCATGGTTCGATCGTGCTTGTTCTCTGGCCATTCAGGCTAGAGACAGTGCGTATCGGGAGTGGAAAAATTCTCGTTCTCCTATCACTCTTGCTAATTTTCATTCTGCTAGAAATCGTTGCAGGGATACTCTTCGACGAGCAAAGCTAGCTTTCAACTAAAGTGCGCTAACCTCCTTGGTTCTCCTACTGACAAATCTTTCTGGCCTCTTGCCAAAAACATCTCTAACAACTTCTGTAAATCTGTCTTTCCTCCTCTTTTTCGCTCTGATGGTTCTGTTGCTAATTCTCCAACTGAAAAGGCCAATCTCTTCGGCCTCCTATTTTCCTCTAACTCAACCCTGGACGATTCTGGCAATCCTCATCCTCCTCCTTCTCCTCTCAGGTGTCCTATGCCTTTGCCTGTGATTACATTCGATCGGGTGCATGGGCTCTTGAGATCTAGAACGTTAGGAAGGCGGGTGGCCCTGATGGCATTCCTCAGGGATTTTGAGGGTGTGCTTCCGTGCATTTGCCTTGTTCTAACCTGTTCTCTATGTCTCTAATACCTACACTTTCCCTCAGTGTTGGAAGCACGCACATGTCCAACCGATTCCGAAAAAAAGGTAGCCGCTCTGATCCTTCTAACTATCGCCCTATAGCTCTCACTTGTGTTCTATCTAAGATTTGAAACCCTTCTCAACTCTCATTTCTTAGATCATGGGATCTCATTCACTTCTTTCCGATCGCGGTGTGGCTTTCGGCGTCGAGTCTACTGGCGATATACTCTATCTTACTGGATTTATGGTTTCCGTCACTTGGAATTTCTGGGAGGCACGTGGTGACGCTGACATATCAAAGCATTTGACCAGGTATGGCGTCTGCTCTCCAAACTCCTTCTTTGGGGTTTCCTCACTTCACTTTAACACTTATGTATCTAGTTTTCTCTCTCAAATCGCTCAATGTCGGTTGTTTTTGTTGACGGGGCGACTTCTTCTTTTTCTGTTAATTGTGGTGTTCCTCAGGGTTCTGTCTTATCTCCTACTTTATTCTTACTTTTCATTAACGATCTTCTCACCTGCACATCTAACTCTATCCACTCGTATGCCGATGACTCAACCCTTCATTCTTCAACTCATTTCCGATTCTATTCTAGCTGATCCTTCTAGAATTGCCTCTCGTCTTAATCTTTCAAATTCTATTCTCGCTGATCTGGATGGGGATTTCCGGGTGGGACCGTCTCAACCTTGTGAAATTTGATTCTTTAAAAACTCAACTTCCTCAATCTCCCTCTAAAGCACGGCAACTTTCCTATCTCTTTCGACAGTTCTCTCGTCTCTCCTGTTGACAATATAAACATCCTTGACCTTAACATAAACAAAAAAATGTCTTGGAAACCTCACATCACAACGGTTGCTAGGGCGGCATCAAAAAAGCTTGGGGTTCTGTCTAAACTGCATTGGCCTTTTTCCTCTTCTCTTGGTTACTTCAACTATACAAGGGCCTCATCCGCCTTTGTATGAATTACTGCTCTCATATCTGGAATATTTGGTTTCCTTGACTTTGGACAGGGGTTGAGTCAAAGGCCAAAGACTTGATATTCCGTACTTTCCACTTCATGACCCTCTATCTTTGCGGCGCGATATTTGGTGCTTTATCTCTTTTCTATAGGTACCGCAGCGGCAGGTGCTTGAGGGAACTCGTTCCTCCACCTTTACGACGTCCTCGTAGCACAAGGTGTGCTGTTTCTGCCTGGTTTTGTGTGGATATTGGCAGCCCCTGAGCTGGATTCGCTGCGGTGTTCTTCTTTCAGCCCACTTCTGTTCTGTGGAATTCTCTTCCATCTTCTGTGTTTCCTGCTGAATTTAATCTCCCTCACTTCAAAGCCTGCGTCTGTGCTCATCTGGGTAATTTGCTTAGTTGTTGATTTGTGAGGCATGCAACAGTTTCGCCCGTGAGTGGTGGTGACAACTGTAAAAAAAAAAAAAAAAAAACTTTCTGGAGGCGTATCCCCGACGTTGAAACTTAGTAAGTTAGGGGTATTAAGGAAGTAAGTTTAAAGAAATCGTATACGACGAGTTTTCTTCGTCGCACACAAGTCTACAGTTTTTTTTTATAGAAAATCCTCAGTTGGATTCTCAGACCAATCGATGCTTGTCATCATACAATGCATTAAGGTTTCTGGCAGCATTCTATTTCTTGCCTTACTTAGTATTCGGTTCATAGTACTGAACGATCTTTTAACCGAGGCTATCGTTACAGGAATGACAAGAAAGATTTCACAGAGCTTTTGTAACTCGCAATATCCCACGTCCGCTTCCAATATTTTCGACAATGGGCTTTCATCTGCTTTAAATATTTCGCTTTCGAGCATGGAATTGATCGAGCATGGAATTGATATAAAAAATGAAGGATTTCAGGTCAGCTAGTACACCTTCCGCATTAAACATCGGAAATCTGTCACAAAATTTTCTAACTTCAATATCCGGTAAATTTGTTAATGACTGAAACGTCTCAAAGCGACTAGCAAATATCATTATATCAATTGATTTGTCGTTGAACCTTTCTTCAATTTCTTCGATTACACTATCGCAGTATATTTTCATCCTTTTAAATGCATTTTTCTTATCTTCATCAGCAATCAGGCGCACTTCAGATGCAAACTCCTCCATTATTTCACACCGAACGTTTTTTTGTAAGTCACTATTGACGTCCCCACACTGATTTGCAATATTTTGCAGGTGCAATTTTGTTTCAAAAAATAAGGGGATGACATATATATATATATATATATATATATATATATATATATATATATATATATATATATATATATATATATATATATATATATATTTTAGACATACAGAGAGATATATTATATATATATATATATATATATATATATATATATATATATATGAGATCATGAGAAAAATAAACACTAATAAATATATATTAACTAAGCCACTCCTTAACTAATAGGACCTTTTCCGAAAGAAATTTCTCTAGCAATACCCATTTTCTCAGAAGTCAGAATTAACAACTTTGCTATTTTATTGCCATATCTATCATGTTTCCATGCATTCTGGCTGATTTTATTATTTATCGCTAGTTAATATAGATTTAAACACACTTTTTATTTTTATTTGCTTTATTTTGTAATTTACGGCAAAAAATTCATGCTCAGTTTTAAGGGAGAACTCGACTGTCTCCGGGGGGGCAAAGCCCCCCCGGAGGTATGCCTGAAAGAAACACTGATAGCGGAGCCGGAGCCGGAGCCGGAGCCGGAGCTGAGTACTTAAAATGATGAAGCCTGCAAATAAAAAAATTATCGACTCTACATCCTTGGGAAATACCACGTAAAAATGGGGTTTTACAACATTTATTACTGAAGGAGGCAATTTATGAAATGTGTGAAGAGCTATAAAAATGTCTAACCAGCTTTCCCCTTCAGGCACAAATTGGGGGGCAAGACGTTACGTGGAGCGGCAGAAATTTACCTGATCTCCAGAAGGTGAGTCAAGATCGGAGATCTGCCAATCCCCTCCGGTAAACTTATCAAGGCAAATTCGGAATATTTTTATCAGATTTCCCGCCTTTGACCCACGATCCGTGAGTTTTTCTATAGGGATCGAACGAGAGGCCTTCAATACATGACTATAGAGTTTTATTCAAGGAATCAAACTATTTTCCTTCGAGACACAAGACCAATTCGTTATCACATACGCTACGCTAGCTTACATCTAAGCTACAGAATTAAAATATTGAAAAATTTCAAAGTTTTATAAATAGATTGTTTAACAAAATGTAAGAATTTTTTGTAATGTTCTATTCGGAACTGCGGAATCGGTAGTTTTTTTTTACCTACTCCAACTTGTTCCGGCTCAATCATTGTAATACTATACGGCTACGCAACACTGGTTCTATGGGGGAGATCTATGAAACGAAAAACCATAGACTCCATTCTTGAAGAAGAAGAAGAAGAAGAAGAAGAAGAAGAAGAAGAAGAAGAAGAAGAAGAAGAAGAAGAAAAAAAAAGAAAAAGGAAAAGAAAAAGAAAAAGAAAAAGAAAAAGAAAAAGAAAAAGAAGAAGAAGAAGAAAAAGAAAAAGAAAAAGAAAAAAAAAGAAAAGAAGAAGAAGATTGTCCAACAAAATGTAAAACATTTATTTAAATTATATTATTTAACAAATGTAAAAAAAATTCTATTTATATTTAGATTAAATAAACTTCATTTTAAAAGCTTCATGGAATTCAAAATTTCTCAAACATTTCAGCACAAATTTTACGTTTGGCAGGGATAGTTTCGTGCGTGGTGAATTGAGTATTTATCGTACGGTAACAATTAAAAAGTAATTATCAATGTCTGAAAAACAATTATTTAACAAAAAAACAAAAAGAAAATAAATAATAAAAAAAAAAACAATCTTATTTACAAGCAATTCTCTATCACCAATTTAAGTGGTAAATAAAATAATAAAATAATTTACATTTAGAAAACTATTTCAATTTTCCCCTTAGACATCTTAACCAACAATCTTACAAATACTAGAATTATTCTTACAAACACTAGAATTATTCTTGCAAACACTAGAACTATTCTTACAAACACTAGAATTATTCTTGCAAACACTAGAACTATTCTTACAAACACTAGAACTATTCTTATAAATGCTAATTTTTTTTTAATTTCGTTTTAGATTTTAACTAGATTTGTGGAATCGGAATCGGAAGTGTAGCTGGGAATCGAACAGGAGTCAAGTTAGTAAGTCAAGATTTCCTGAACCGGACTCGAATCATGT
>JABUQX010007565.1:10000-36926 GCA_015478945.1 Trachelipus rathkii | reverse complement strand
AAAATGTTTGCACTATTATATTTATTTTACTTAAATTATTTATTTTAGTCTTCTATTACCTTGACATTACGTACACTGGATTTTCTTCACTGTGCATTATACATAAACACTTTTAAATGCCATGCATCAAGGTACATCAGCTTTTGATTTTGTAATTAAATACCCTCATTCTCTATATCCATAACTATGATGAAAAATATTTCGGTGAAATTCTTTAAAGTTTATATATTTCTTTTTTTTTTTTACAGTTTACGCGCCACGGCAGCGATTCAAGGAGGGTTGTTAAACTCAACAGATAATTCAATAACGATAATTGAACGCAGATGAGCACATGCATCGCTGGGCATTTAAAAGTGATGATTAAATCTATTGAGGACAGGAAACTAGAAGATGGATGAGAATTCACAGAACATCGGTGGCAGAAGACAGAAGCACCCAGCAACTAGATTTGGAGTTGCTAATATCAAACACAAACTCATGTCCGACACAGCACCCCTTGTGGTAAGAGGCGATTCTTAAAGGTGTGCACCGCGAGCTGGAAGGTCCCTACGAGCACTCCGCTATCACTACAGAAAGAGAATAAAGCACAACATCGGCCGCAACTAAGGAGGGTCAAGTAACTAGACACGTACAGGGACAGTTATAAGTCTTTTGCCTCTTGACTCGACCCTATAAAAGCCGTTGAAACCTGAGCTTCCCCAAGATATGAGGCACGTACTCCTACAAGGGCGGATATAGACCCTTGAACTGAGTAACTGAGAAGAAGAAAAAAAGTCCCGCAGTTAACAGAACTCCCAGTTTCCTTACGGCCGCCCTAGCAACCGTTCAAATAACTTTGTAAGACTATTTTTTTTTTATTTAAGCCAAGTGGTTTGTTTGTCAACAGGAGAACGAGAGAACCGTCGAAAGATAGAAGGTTAGAGGCTGTTTCTTTGAGGGATTTTGTGAGTTGCGTTTAAATAGAATTAAATTTCACAAAGGTGAGAAACGACCCACCCGGATTCCTTCCAGATCCAGCGAGATTTGAATACGAGAAGTAATTAAGCGGAGGCCAATTCTAGAGTTAAAAGAAGACGCAGATTAAATGGTTGAAGATCCATGAAGATGTCGAATATCATCGGATCATTGAGTATAGAGGTAAGATGATGCAGCGAGAAATACACTTAAGAAAAGCAAGAATAAAGTAGAAGATAAGATAGAACCCTGAAGAACAACACTATTGACAGAAAAGAAGAATCGCCCCATCAACAACTACCCAATATTGGGTAAGCAAATCTCTGAAAAGAAAGCTAACTAATAACAAAGAGAAAGAGCTAAATCCATAAAGGAGCGCGAGCTGCTGGAGAGCGAGTTGACGCGCGCCATACCCGGTAAATGCTTGTACATGTCAAGCTCCACCACGGTCTCCCGTAATTCCCTAAGGGCGACAAAACCATAAATTGTTAACTTGAGAAAAGTATAATCACCAGTAGACTCGAAGCGCCGAAAGGTACTGAGCATCGAAAGAAGGAATGAGATTCCAGATAGTCTAAGAAATGAGAGTTGAGAAGTTTCAAAAGATCTTAGATTGAATACCAGTGAGAGCTATAGGCGATAGTTAGAAGGATCAAAGCACGGCTTCCTTTTTTCGGAATGAGTTGGACATATACGCGCTTCCAACACTGAGGAAAGTGCCTGTTATTGAGCAAAAGAATAAGTTCGAGTAGGAGGGCGCCAGCGAAACAAAAAAAAAGCACACTTCCTCAAAACTCAAGGGAGGAATACCATTCGGCAACGCCTTATAACGTTCACTTAGATTTCAGAGCCCATGCACGATCAATGTAATTATCAGGCAAAGACAATACACCTAGAGAGAAGGCAGGAGGCAGAGGCGAATCCAGAATTCCAGCTGTTGAAAGTTAGAGAACATAGAGGCGGCGAGAACGAGATTAGCCTTTCGAGTTAGAGAGATAGCAACAAACCATCACGAATTCGAATCAAATAGGAAAGTAGATTACAGACAGTTTTTGGAGATGTTTTTGCAAGAGGCCAAAAAGATTTCGTAGGAAACAAGGAGGTTAACGCACTTTCCGTATGATGAGCCCGCTTATTTCGCGTCGAAGAGTCCTACAACATTTCTATGCCTGAATTGAAAAATTAGCGAGAGGATTGCGAGAACAGAGACATTTTTCACCGATACTGATATGTCTCTAGCCTGAATAGCCAGAGAACAAGTACAATCGAACTATGATGAAGAGAGAAAGTTATAGTCGAAGAAGGAATGAACCTGTCTCATTCCCATCAACGATTACAGCTCCCCCTTGTCGGCCAGAGCGAAGCGTATCGAGTCAAAGCAATCATATCCATTATAGTTACGTAGAAGCAGCGCAAAGCCCTACAAATCGGCCCGATCAAAGTGACAGAAAATTCAAGTCAAACTTTCTTTGAAAGAGATATTTAAAATTCACAAGATACAAATTTCTGGTCATCATTACCCATAAGATAGTGCTTATTTATAAAGAAAGGACTACTCGTAAACAATAGTTAGTGTTGTTCAAGAATTGTTGGGAACGTCCGGAATGTTGTTGCTTCTTTAATTATTGTCCAATCTATGAGAATGCTGAATATTCTGCATTTCCTCCCCACCTAAATCATATGAAGGACTCCCAACCTTATCAGTGTGATGTTTATTGAATCCCCCTAAAATAGAGGATCCTCAGTTATTGTATGAAAAACTATAACGTTGGAATTGTAAGATATTCAAGATAAAGGCGTGAATAATCTTTCATGTTGAGAACAGTAGCAGCAGCACAAGATTATTGTAGTAAGGAAGAAAGATCTTTAAGCACAGAACATCGGAAGTAGGAGCATTCGGATACGACGTGTTTACAGAGTGCATAATCAGGGTTCACATTTCTGAAAAGTCAGGAAAGGTCAGGAGAAAGTCAAGAAAAAAAAAAAATTGCAGGGAAAGTCAAAAATTTTAAGATATGCTGAAAGTCAGGAAAATGCCAAAAAGTCAGGGGAAATTTTAAAATTTCAAAAACATATGAAGAATGATCCGTGGACCAATTTTTATTATTCATTTTCTTTTTGTTTTAAAAATCTCACAGATGACAATTCTGTGAAAAGTAATTAATGGTTTGACTTCTAGTTTTTGTTCAACTAACAAACTAGGCTTCATGTATTCTTTCATATTTTCAGTAACTTTACCTACTTTATCCTTATTCGCTTACGTAGAGGTTGTTCAATTCATCCTTTATTGAATTGTGATTGGTGTATGGATGTTTTTTAGACTGTATGACTTATGACTTAATCTGTTATATCTTTTTCTTGTAAGACTTTCTAACTCTTGAGTATTATTTTTTGAGTTTGAAAAGTGTTATTAAGACTGTGGTGAAAGTACTTATGATTTATGTTCGATGACTTCAAACAAGAAATACTAACTTACACACCAGTGTTTGGACATCAACTGAACCACAGTTCTATCAGGTGGTTACGGGTAAAGCCTGATAGTTACAAGCATACGTAAAGTATGTAAGACTTTTATCTATCTAACATGACCCAGCGAAGTTCACATTTCAAGGAGAGAAACGTATTTTGAAGTTAATCAAAACTCGACCAGGACCAACGATTCATTGAAAACTTTTCGTTTCCTTTCCTAAGTATACAAAGATTAGTTAAAGTTCGTTCGCAATCGTATCTTATGCCATATTCCTTCAACTTCTAAGCATATTCATCCGATTAGTAATTACCCTGAGTGTTATATTAAAACCAACAAAATCGGGTTTATCAATCAGTTTCATCTTTTTGCATTAAGATGATGTTATTGCCTTTGAAAAATAATGGAATTAAAATGAGATGATAAAAGTCTTTAAACTCGTGTGCGAATAGGGAAACATAAAATTAATGTTTCAAGATAGTTGCCCGTACTTCAATTTTTAAATGGGCCATGTAAATGATAATATGGTAGTAACCATGGACTTGCTCCTACTTTTACCTAGAAGCAAACAAAAGACACAAAACTTTGATTGAAGCTCATCTCTACACCTAATATAGATTCAACTATGTATATTTGATGGTATGTCTTCTAAGAGATTTGATTTTTTATCTCTCTATTGTACTGAGAATCAAATGTTAAGTGTGGATATTTGTGCAAATTAGATAATTATGACTGATATTTTCTCGATGGAAAGCTTTACAGTGGAAGAGTTTTCTTATAATTTAAGACAATTTAGTTGAGAATCTTGAAAGAACATAGTCTCTATTTCTCAATAAAGAACGTGCACAATCTATAAGATTCTCACTGAATATAGTATTCTAAAGTTCCTATCATCAATAATTGTTGCAATGTAAGAGCTCATATGAGATATGAAGAAAATCTCAAGAGTCAAAAGGATTGTAAGGGAAGAAGAGAATAAAAGGTTGAAAAAAAGAAAAATATCCACAGATCTATAAACTTAAGAGCAGAGAAAGATGTTAACTGAATCTTGACAGAAGAGACGCTTATAAAATAACAATTCAATCTTGAGAAGAAAAGTTAACCCAAATCTCCCCATTTAGAACTTGTGATCCACAGTGACTTATTCACCTAGTTCCATAATGTAAGCTTTTAAATTTATTCCTTTTTGTATACAATAAAACGTTACTTTTGAAAAAAATAAAAGTGTGCGTTGGAATGTATCGGGCAAAATATTACTAAAGAAAATAAAAATTATTTTTATATTTAATTCAATCGAGATTCATCCATGAACAGTTTCTAAAGTAAATTTCAATATTCTAATTATGATAAGATAAATAGGCAATAATGATTAATAGACTATTTCACCTACGCCAAAATTACACGGAACAGCTGTTCAGGGAAAATTTGCGGAGTTTTCAGGGAATGTCAGAAAATCAATTCAAAATTTCCCATGGAACCCTGTAATTTTACAATAGGCACATACTTACCACCCTTGACGATCATTTAGACGGAAAATTATGAAAATAAGTTATAAGGTGGATACACTTAACGATCGTTAGAGTATTGATTCTTAAGCAATCTGTGTTCAAAAGAGCAAAGATCTAGGTTAAGTTGAGAAATGGTGGTTCAACGTAAGCAAGTTAGTTAAGCCAGATGTTGGTGAATGTCATACAAAGTCAAATATATACCTGTACTATTATATACTATATATATACTATAGATTATATATAACATGTACTATATACTATATACTATATATATTATATATATATATATATATATATATATAATAATATATATATTATATATATTATATATTATATATTATATATATATATATTATATATATTACTATATTATATTTTTCTTTTCTTTTATCTACCTTTTATTTTCCCAAGAAGGAGTAAGAGTGCCGTGAGGTCGCAGAATACACCCTGACGAAAGAGACACTGACAAAAGTGAAAAGAAAGCCAGCCTTTCCCCTCCAGTATCATTTATTTAGTGAGAACTCGTCGCAGTCAGAAATCCCACCCTAGAGCTTCATGCTAACACACCAAGGTAGATCGTCAATGTAAGGTTCTCCCTTGCACCAGCGCTGGGCCAACAACATACCCCCTCACAACCCCCTCATTCACTCGTTTTATACACCTTTCTTCTCTCCTCTACAAAACTCACATCTCTCACTTCAAACAATTCGTTTACGACTCAATCCACTTTCTTCGTTATCCAGAGCTCGATTTCAACACACATCCCACTATACATCCGCTTAACCAACACTATCTCATCCTTTCCATATGACCAAACCATCTCAACCAACTTTCATTTATTCTCTTCCATTACCTTTTCTTCACACCACACAACTCTCTAATAAATGTTCAGTTCCTCATTTTATCATCTTCTCACATCCTAGCACTCCCTAAGATTGGCCATCTGACACATTGAACTTTAGATCCTATACTTTTATTCCCGACCATATAGTCTCACTACCTATACTAAGTAACCGGTAAACAACAACCGCATGTAAACCTTAGCAATATAGATATTTATAATATATATATATATATAATATATAATATATATATATATATAATTATATAATATATATTATAATATTATAAATATAATATATATATACCAGTATTTATAATATATAAATATATTTATATATATATAATATATATATAAGTATAAAATATATATTATTTATAATACTATAATTATAATATATAGTATATTTTATATATAAATATATTATATAATAATTTATATATATAAATATACAATATATACAAGCATTATACTAATATATATAGTATATATATATAAATATTATATATATATATTAATATATATATATATAATATATATATACGGTTAATATATATTACGTATATATATATCAGATCCTGGCGCGGCGCATATAATTTTTCAGGTCCGTCCGATATTCGGCTTTGCCACCCTAATCTAGTGGTACGTTCGGCTATCACTCATTTTTAAAAACCTCAGTGCGCATTTAACAATATCGCTATTCGACAACCTACGGCGATACCGTTAAATATTACAAAAGTAAACTTTATGCAATCTACGAAACATGCCTTTCATCTTTTAACCTTTTATAAGATAGTAAAACAATTTATTTAATTTTTTTTTATAATTGTTATACATAATAGTTAATACTTTCATAAGCTATGGTCCCTCTTCCTCCTCCATGCCTCCTGGAGTCACTTCCGCAGGATGTCATATTTCCATTTGAGAAACAAGAAGGTCTCAAACCTTTCCTCCCTTCAAAGGCATCTCTTGCCCTGGGATGTCCCACCCGCGCTGAAGACCCTCTCTCACAGCTTTGCGAACTAGGACCATGGATAGTATTATTTTTACTACAATATCTATCATATCCTCCCTATTGGTTGAGCGAAACAGAACGTCAGGATCTTCTTCGGAGCGGGAGTGGGGACACCCACTCCTCCAGGACTTTCGTATCGGAGTTCCACTACCTGTTCTGGCTTCTCTGACGTACTAATTCTCAGAAATCAATTTTACTGATTGATGCAGTGTGCATTTGCGGTTCTTTTTTGTTGGTGGCAAGCTGAAGCCAATGTTCTTGGCAGTACCTTTCATTGACTAACAAATCTTCCGGGAATCCTGTCACGATCTCCTCCACCCATTTCAGGTTGCAATGCTTTCTAGGCTCAAGTGAAAGGAGGTGTGAAGCAGTCACATTAAGGAGATCCCTATCTAGAAAATGCCAAACATTTTCATAAAGGCCATGAGGAGCCAGTGTACTAGATGGCTTGCCCACTCAAGATATAGGTTACTACGGTTTCCATCAATGTTTTTCGTTATCAACCAAATTGGGAGTAGGAGTTGCCCATGTATGCCCTTTTCCCCCCCTGAAGCATATCAAGACACTGCGCCACAGCTGCATGACAAAGTTACTCGTTCATACCTGAAAGATGAAAATAATATATTGCTTAGTTACGTAAGAAAAATTGATTATTAATAAAAATACAGGAGCACGAGAGCGAGGTATCTGTATGGAATAGGGCGAATAGATCAGGAGTGAGGGTGTACAGATTGACAATCTGAGGGCGTTCTTGGCAGTTTGGAGATTGGATAAGATGAGAACGAGTTTATCATGGGAGCGTGTCTTGCGGGTAAGAGGAAAGACTGCAAATTTCGATGAGATTTGTAGATGGTCTGAATTGAGAAGGTGGAAGAAACACATTATTGGATTAAGAAGTTATAAAGAGCACTTGAGGTTTGCTGTCAGACGACCGGAAAAAAAGTTGGAGTATATCAGTTGAGATGTTACATAGTAGCGATGATGTGGGCAAGCAAGGCATGTACATGTATCAACAGGATTACGGAGGGTTTGGTTGTGGAATTTAGAATTTAATAAATTTATTAAATTAATAAATTTATTAAAAGATTTCTGTACTTACTTTACAAATAAGTTCCTAGAAATATATATATGTGAGAGGGGAACCTCCCTTGGCTGCTTGATGAGATGCTGTTTATGCATTCTTTGTTTTCGACCCGTAAAAACTCCAGAAGGCACCATCACACATATCAATAAAGGACTTCCTCTGCAGAATTAAATATAACTTCTATATAAAATATCAAAAACTATTATAAATGAACTTGTCTATAATTAATCAGGCAACAATTTCTTACGCAAATCTTTCTTAATTCAGTAACTAACTCTACTTCTCACACCGGGTCTTCGTTCATTTGGCGACAATCTCTGATGTTGGCCACACTGGGGCCCTTTCCTGAAGGTTCCACAGGCCTGGATCTTAGCTATGGTCCTCCTCACTGTGACCCCCCTCCAGCCCTGTATATCGAATCACATCTGTGTGCAACAGAATTGATCTGGTGCAGCCTACTGAAACAAAATATATTTTAAAAAAAAAAAAAAAAAAAAAAAACAATTCAAAAATTCAAAGATTATAGTTAACTTAATAAAAACAAACCAAATAATCTATTACATAATAATATTATTATATAAATTATATCATTTTCACTATTTGCGCAATTCTATACCTGCCAGTTGAGGCGCAGACTTGGGTTGTCACCCTCAGACCTCAGGAGCTCCTGGAGATCCACAATCTCCAAGTCAGGATAATCAGGGTCCATAGGAAGGTTCTCCTGGTTCTGGTTGGACTCACCAAAGGCGTTGAAGGCTGCCACGTGTGGTCATTTCCGTTATGGTGCATTACCTCATACCGTGGATGCTAAACTCGGATGAATCTCGGGATTAGTTTCCCAGAACTGTGTGAGTTGCCTATCCTAAAACAATAATTTATTTTAGTCTGTAAATTAAATAATTTACACCTCATATGTTCTTTTGGTTATGAGACTAAGGTACTAAATGACCAACATATAACATTTAGTTTATTTTCTTACCTCCACTCCCCTGACGCAAATTCATGGCACCTTTGATTGACCCTTGTATCCAGTGGACTGTCCATCCCAAGAGAACTATTGTGCGGTCCAATGTGCTGTAGTGGCCACCAATCTCTGTGAAGAGTGTTTATCAGTCGATCTTCCCCTTTTGCATCAGCTTTTCATATCGCCCACTGCTCAAATTCCTCCTTGCAGGTGGGTGAATCGGATTAAGAGGTAAAATCCTCTTCGTGTAAGGATCATCACAAAATCCAGTGCATCATTGAAATGAATGAACCCACCTTATGATGAAAATAATTAGCTTAACAAAATCGATATATTTTAAAAATTTTTATAAAAATATTTTAAAACAGTAATAAACTAAGTCGCTCATATACCTATTTAAAAAAAATTGAGTTCAAATTAAAAATAAATAATATTATGTTTATGATTCTATTTTCACCTGGTGTAACCTTCTTGCTCCTCTGCTGCTACTTGACCTTGAAGCTCTCACACAAGAACATCTGACCTGCGGACTTCACCTCTCCTTGAACGGACGACCGCGCTGCTAAGCCTTTCAATGGCTGCAGAGAGGTGAGGGAAAAGGTCACTTGCATCGGTTATTAAAATAATACAAACTTTAATTACAAATTTTTAAATTTCTTTATAACATTTGTATAAAGTAATCAAGACATTATACAAGTGTTAAATCTTGCGATAATAATACTAGCAACCCAGTTAGTTGTTTGACTTATTCTAATTTTATATTAATAATTTATTAAACCCTACAATGCTTGTATGCTGCCTAGGTGACTTTTCTGGCTGCGTAGAAAAGCCTCTTCCCTGCACGCGGATGTTCAACTGGCACACCAAGTGTAGATCTTCCTAAAGAACACCCATCAACTTTCTCATCATCCTCAAAATTAATCAAAATGAATGAAACTGAAATATAATAAAGGTTTGTAATTTTTTTGAAAGACTGACTATATGTATATTCATATTCTACAATTCATTCATACAAAATCAAAAAAACGTTATTTACTAGATTTATTTAAAGATTATAATTTGGTGACTTTATAGTCTTACTCTTTACTATTCTAGTCTTTAGTCTTTACTTACACATGGAGGCGAGTTTCTTACTCTCAAGGTGAAGAAAATTAGACTTGTCAACTCTTTGACGCATCTCGTCTGCCCTCTTGGCTTTGGTTTCCAGTATCCCCGTCTCTCACAATCAGGGTTACATACAGTATCAGTAAGAGATCTTTGGCGTCCCACTGTCACACTCTCATTTAACAATGAAATGGAGAGGCTCCTTTTTACAAGCTACTATCACGGCTGAATAGTCTCCAGAAAAAACCTCTGGTGCCTAAGTCACAAATTTCCATGTAATTATTAATTTAAATATTAATGTTTTTATACTTTATACAAATTATTAATTAAATTTCATAATTGGTTCTTTTAATAAATCTAATATAAATATATATATATATAATATATATAAATATATAATATATACATATTATTAATATACATATATATATATAATATACTATATATATATATACTATATAATTATATATTATATTATTATTATTAATTTAATCAATATATTATTTACTAGTAATTAAAGCTAGAACTAGTAATACTAACATTAACTGAATTAATAATAATATTACTTATTACGAGTACATAATAAAAAATATATATAATTAAACAATAATAACATGACTAAGAGACATCACAAAGAATTTCTGAATAAAACTCGAGCTGTTAAAAAGTGCCTTTCTTCTTTTAAGTTTTGAACACTCTTATCGTATTAATATAGAACTAAGACTGAAAATATTTTACACACTTATCACTACAATGCCACGCTTTTTTCATACCAATATAAAACCCGTTTTCGAAATTCAACAGGAAACGGTATATATCGGTTCAACTTAAATCTAATTTATAAATAAAATTCCATAGCCGAAACGATAGCGGCGGAAAAATGCAGTCGTTGGCTTGTCCCGACTATATTAAAAAAAAAATTCACTACGACTACGCTATAAGAATTATATCGGACGTAGCCAGATTCAGCCGAAATAGCGAAAATCGTTGCTGGCATGCCAAGCTATAATTATATAAAAAATATATATAATAATATATATATATTAGATATATATATATATATATATATATATATATATCATAAAAATAAAAAAAAAATTCTAAGCATATATTATATTATATAATATATATAATATTTTAATATGTATTACGTTTTGTGTTGTGGAACTGAAGAGAGTTTGAGAGATTGTAGAAGATTGGCTATGGTATGTAAAAACGTCTAAAGTAAACTGTACTGATAAAGAGTAAGGTCTATGGTTGGATGATATAGCCCTCAGTGTGAAGTTATGTTAGATTGTGAGCAGTGGAACAAGTAGTCTGAGTTTAGAATCATTGTGTAGATTGGAATAAGATATGGAATATGATGGCAAGTTCAGTAGGAAGTTGTGAATCCGTAACAAGTGCTGTGCAATTAAATCATTGGTAAGTGTAAAAAGGAAGTCTTGAGTGCCGTAGGGTCTTGCATGAGAGCTATGTTATCAACCTGGTGTTATTTATAGCTACAGGGACACTATGGTCCTGTCCGAATAGAGAAGGTAAGATCTAAAGTTCAATGTGTTCAGATGCCAATCAGCGGGGTTCTTGTTAAAGAATTTCGAAAAGATGAACAATACATAATCGAAGAAGTTTGTGTGTAGTTAGAACAAAAGTCGGTACCGAAACAGAAGAAATGAAATAGGTTGAGATGGTTGGTATTGGAAGGAGATGATAAATCGTTCGGTTAGCTATTAAGTCCTGAGGTTTGTACGGTCCGATTGGCGAGACCGAAGAAAAAAGGAACTATTAGTAACAGAGTTTGCAGATCGAGAAAATCTGAGTTTGGCAGAGGCGGAAGAAGAAAGGCGATTATAGGAGAATGGGGTGTAAGGGTCCATGGTGGGCTCACCTGGCCAGGCGATGAACCCTACACTTGTACCACACATTACTTCTGATCAGACGCTTAACATATTGTGATCCTCGCAGTCCCATAAGCTATAGTGGATGTTTCTGATTGGCGACGATTCTTACATAATAGTAAGAGGTCCGTCAAGGCCTGGTTTTCTTTGCACATTATGTCATGTTCGCCTACCTTTTCTTCCGATGCTTGTAGCCACCTTACCTACCCAATCTATGCTGAAAAGATACGAGGCTATAAAAACATAGATAAAGAAAGAAATAATATATTCGACAAAGCCAAATGCATATGAATAATGTATATAATATATAAAATAATAAATATATTAGATATATATAATAATATATATATATATATATATATAGTTAAAACTTTTCTATGTATATATTAAAATATAATATAATTAAACATATATATTAATATTATACATAATATATATATTGCCATCTTGTGATTAGGGTTGGGGAAGGAAAAAAACAAGCTCGTTCTTTTCCGAAAAAGCGGAGAGAAATTTTACTTGTGTCCCTAAAGAACAAGTAAAAATTTTTTTTGTCTTATTTCATATTAAGTGTAATTTAATGGGGGATTGAAACACAATTTATACTTATAAATTTTAGCCATATGCTCTATTTGACATTTTTGGTTCAATTCCTACGGTGGAACCCTAGTTTTGTGTCACATTATGGGTTTCCATATTTTATATTTTATATTACTGAATTTTATATATATATATTTGTTATTTTCTCATTTATTTTTCTAACTCATGTTCAGTTCAGAACATTATATCATAATTATTAATCAGCATTAGAAATCACATTGCAAAAATCGTCGTACTTACTATTTTAAGAAATAAAAGGTAAGCAACAACCTCGCATGAAATATAAACTTTTTTTGTAGACGTGAAACTATATCTATTGCTCATAAATCATAACTAGAAATTCTGCTAACAATTTGCCAAGAAGATTGATTTATTTATAAGCACCTAAGCTTAAGAGTCCTGTTACTGCCCTGTCTCATCATGCATTCTCACACATACTTACAGACGACCAGGATATCAACATATTCAGTCAGTATTCAAAATTTATAATGTGGCTGAATCACTCTGATGAGCCCAGTTATAAATGAACTTACAGTATAAACACTAGTAGTCCAGTACTTATTTTGACAGGGGTCTGGGAGTGGACAGGATTAGTGATCAAAATTATATTCCAAAGCTTCATAATATTTAATTCAGATTCTTCACTCATCCTCCTTCATTTACAATCCTGTATAATTTTAATTTCAATTATTTCTTATTATTTCATTGCATCCTTAAGTACACATTGATTTGTCATACAGACATCCACTTGATATAACAAATAAACGTAATACATTAATATTAAAGTAAATTTAATGATTATATACAAAATAAAAACATAGTTAAATTAGTAAGTAGAAGCATACATAACAGCATCGTGCAGCTAAACTACTGTTCGTATTCGAATGCGAATTCGGTAAATATAATAAATGTAGTTCTAGCTATTTTATAACAATCATAATGAAATTGTTTAATTCAATATCCTGTTATAATTTGAAAAATCAAATACTCAAGTATTAAAACAGTCATTAGCCGCTTTATATTTAAAATACTTTTAATGAAAAAAACGAAAAAACAATTTAGCATTACCAACAATATATTTCTATAACTTTTTGTTCCTTATTTAACATTTCATTATCTTTTCATTTATCACCTGATAAAAAATTATTTTAATTAATACAACAGACAAACATAATGTTTTTACGGAATTTTAAAATTCAAGTTGAAAGGTTTTTTTTGTTCATCAACGCGACTTAATCAAACCTTTTCGGTATAATAATTTACTAGTTTTCAATTTACTTTTTAATGAAAACTAGAAATATTAAAAGTGCTTCAAAAACTTTTATCACGTATAATTATCAGGACAAAGTTAGGATATATGCTATAGATAAGTATATTACGTTCAAGTTCATTTTTTTGTTGAACTGCAAAAGCAAATATTGCCGCTCATCGACAGACGGTGTTTGAAATGTCACCTTCGGTTATTGAAAATTGTAAACCCGAACTACAAGAATATTGTAGTGATCAAAGAGGACCCAGCAAACTTCATTGTTTGCTTAAGTACTATGCCAAAAGGAACAAAGAAAATGTTTCTCCCAAATGTCGAGCGGCGGTAAGATCCTCATTTCACATGTTTTTTTTTTTTCTGCCTTTGTAAGCAGATTCGTTGATATTTTATATTTTGCAGATAGAAGAGGTACTAAAAGTTAGTGATCCCGCCGAAGATTGGCGTGTAGATCCCATTCTTCATGATGCATGTCTTCCAGTTGTACAAAATAGATGTAAAGCTTTTAAAGGAGGAGAAGGAAGGTGAGTATAGCACTTATAGTTTCATGTTTTATTTGTAGCTATGTTAACATAGGAATTTTCGTTTTAACCCGATTTTAAATTATTAATTGATTTATTTTATTTCTACCATTTGGTAGTACAAAAATCTATTTTAAGCTGATGGAAGATGTGTATGTGCTTGAATGCTTATTCAGAGTATATTTCCCTGCAGAGTCTTGGTGGTTTTTCATTTGTAACTTCAGAACTCAAAAGCAAAAGCGGTATCCATCCTAAGCTAGCAATAAATTGCTTTCACAATCTTGACAGCACATGTTGCAAAAACTATAATCTTGAACGCACTATATTTTGTTTGTCAGTTTCGTAGTTTACATATGAGACTAATAAGCTCTACCGAATTTTAACCTTTTCTCATTTGTATTGTCTTATATATATTGTAGCTCTTATGATGATATTAGAACATTTGAAATATAGAGACAGTAAGAAGCCACATGGGCCTATCGAGACTGTCTCACCGACCATAAATTTCTTCTTAAAAATAAGGATATCATGAAATAGAAAAAAAAATATATATATACATTTTTTTTAACATGAAAAATAACTTTTTTTTAGCCACAAAAAGTTACTTTTTCTAAAGATAATAACGATTATCCGAAAAAAATATAGGTCTATTTAAATTTCCTTTTATTATGAAAAAAGTCCATTTCTTTGAGTTCGTTTGGGTTAACAGTAGTACACTTTTAAATTCTAGAAAAATTTGATTTCAAGATAAACGATCCAAAGAAGATCGAATTTTTGAAGCAAAATTTTTTGCACATAAAAATGCTCTCTCAGATTCAACGCTCGTTGCTCTAATTGTTAGTAAACTTTGATAGAGTTTTTCCAAACGCTCAGATCGCTTTCCTGTAGTTTTAAAGAGTTTCATTTCGTTGCTTAAAGAAAAGGTTGGAGAAAGGGTTCGTTTACATTTATTTTTTCTTGAAACTTCTTTGATGTATCTCTGAAACATTGGATCACTTTTGCATCTGCAATTTCTGCATCTATAACTTTATCTTCAGCAGTTTCCTCTTGGGTTTCTATCTTTTCATCTGATCAAAAAAGACTGTTGAAGGTTTCTTTAGTCAGTTTCTAAATGGCTTTGTGATTTGGCACTAAGAATGGTTGGTCCGATTCAGAATCCTTTCTTTTCAAACACTCGGGATTATCAAGATAACTTATTAACCCAATGACGTTCGTCATCCTCTGTGAGGAGTATCGTTCATGCAATACTTTCATAAATTGTGTAGCAACACTGAATTTTGATTTTCTTATTATTTTGAAATAAATTTCATAGAATTTTTGCATTTGAACAATGAAGCGTCTTCACAAGAAAGTTCGTCGATAACTATTTGAAAGGGGTGAGGTAAAGCTAAATGATTCTCTAAACTTCTTCATTCTTCATCAGAAATTACTTAGCTAATTCCACTAACTCTTAAAGCATTAAGACTGCATTTTTTTTAGTTCAATAAATCATTGCTATGGTGCTGTTTCATCTTGTGCGGGTATCTAGCACAAGATTCAGCTCTTTTCCCTTCAAAGTACTTTTAACGATTTCTCGTAGATAATCACTTTTTAATGAAGATTTTTTAAACATCTTGCAAAATTTGCTAACCTTTAAAATCAATTCACTAAAATCCATAGAGATTTTTGGAGCACTGGCTCCTTCATTATCATTATCAGCTGTCTCAGTTGAGTCAATAGCTGTGTTCAAACTCAAAGGAATGTCACAATCATCCTTGTCTTGAACTTCTTAGGAATTTTCTTCCTCTTCTCCCTTTTCAGTTGCCTTTTCTTGTACAGAATATCGCAAACACTGATGTGTTCCATGAGCAAGACATAATTTATGAATGAATCTATTTTCTTTGCCAAATTTTAACATCACTGAAGCACCATTTGTCGTAACTCATACTATATGATGATGATCAAAATCTAATTGCAATTCACTTAATCTGTTTTTGACAACTTCTGTGATTCTCTTGCTAGTTAATGATCCTTGAATAGGAACTAAACCCAGGGACCAATGTTTTGTTTCATCATGTACATTGATGTTCACATATCTAAGATTAATGTTTTGTTTCATCATGTACATTGATGTTCACATATCTAAGATTAATGTTTTGTTTCATTCATATAGTTAAGTTTTCTTGGTTAGATATAACAACTGAAAACTAGATTTTTTACTTCATTTTCCGAATTTGGTGATATCTTGTCATAAACCTTTGTTGCTAAGTGGCTTTGAATAAATTCGCTAGTGTTGATTTGAGTAAAACTAATGTCATCTTTGCATGCCATTTTTGCAATAGCAGAAGTAGCAGATCTTTTAGTCAAAAATCGCTCTAAAGTTGGTTTATTCTTACTTGAAGAACCCAACCTAATGTTCACTTTCAAAGTATTGGCATGTCTATTGCTTACATGCGCCTTCGTACCAGAAGTCGATTCCACGACCGTTTATTAATAATTTTTTATTGCTCTTAGGCATTTCGGCTTTCTTTGCTTTTTCTTTTAGAATATTACTCATATTTGCTTCTTGATATATTATGAAAGGTAATTTTAAAAATTTATTGCTAAAGATGAGGATCCAATATTTGGTTCACGCTAAGCCCAATTTCCCCCACCCTAAAAATGGACATAAAATTCGGAATTTTCAGCCGATTTTGACCCTATAAACACCAAACTGTAGTTTTTTTTACCCTCTATAACATCGTTTTAGAGTGTTTTTCTTCTTCTATAGTCATTCTTTCAGAATTTTCAATTTTTCAAAACCAATGTTTTTGACATTTTTGAATGCAACTCCCAGAATTTTTTTTTGAAATGCTTTCAAGAATTGAAATATGATAGATTGGTCATTACCTAAAAAAGTCTGAAATCTTTTTTGAACTTCTCGAGTTCTTTGTGTCAGCGTTGTCCATTTCAAGACCATTTTTTTTCGATTTTAAAAAAAAAATTGCGATAATTTTTTTCCTGTTCTGGCGAAGTGGATGAAATTTTCAGGGATTATGTAGTTGGGAGAGATGCACATTTGGGTCTTTATTAAAGTTTGGAATGTGATACGATATGTCGGAAAATCGAATTAATTATGATATCAAACATAGCTATAATATTTATAAAATTTTAAATAAATTCTAATATTTGTTCTTGGTGAAGTCTAAATTTTTTATTAAATTACTTTTTTTAGAAATAATTTTCAATGTAGTAAAATTTTCAAATAACTTAATAATTTTAGATATTATATACTATACTCATACTTTATATATTATATATTATTATATATAATATTTATATTATATATTTTATATATATATATATTATATCATATTTATATTATATATATATATATATATATATATATTTATATATATATAGGAGAAAGTCTATTTAGAGACCTTTTATACGGTACTCGTTACCAAAAAAAAAAATAGTGCAGGGTATCTCTGGACCGTAATGACTTCTAGTATAGGGATTTGTTTAATTAGGTTAGTTATATATATATATATATATATATTATATATATTTATTATATATATATATTATATATATATATTTTATATATATTAATATTGGTATATATATATATATAATAATATATATATATATATATATATATTATATTATATATATATATATATATTATATTATATATATATATATATTATATATATTATATAATATTATATATATATATACTATATATATATATTATATATTATTATATATATATATAGAATACCCTGGGGTAAATCGCAAAGATGGCAGGAGTTGGGGTTTCTCGGCCTTCGGGAACGACAGGTAGGCCTATTTTCCCCTCGGGGAGGGTCTCCGACCCACGCTCTTTGGTATTTTGGGTGTCGCGGGGGTTTCCTGCACTCCCTACGGGTAACGTCCCCTCCTGTGTTCCTCGTCGGCTCGAGCCCCTAATTTGTCGTGTAATACTTTCCATAAATATTCATATATATAATATAATATATAATATATTATATATATATATCATATATATATTATATCTATATATATATATATTATATATATATTATATTATACTATATATTATATATATTATTATATATATATATTATATGTATATTATATACTAATATATATATATAATTTATATATATATATAATATATATATATATATATATATATATATATATATATATATATATATATATATATATATATATATATATATATATATATATATATATATATATAATATATATAAAAATAAACCACATAAAATAACAAATGGCTAAACTAGAAAATCTATTTATGTTCCATAGAGATACCCTGATCTATTTTTTTTGTTATGAGTACATTAAAAAAGTCAATAATTTTAAAAAAAAAAAATTAAAATTACGCTTTCTTGTTTATAATGGCTTCGAATTTTTTTTTGGTATATTCTTACAGTTTATATTAGCAACTTAAACAACTTAAAACAACTTGTAATTGAACATTTTTTTTCTTTTTTTCTTTTCTTTTTTTATTTAGTATTAAGTATTAAAACTTTTATTTGTAAATACGCAAATAATATATAATTTTCATTTAAAAAGAACTGCATTTTCGAGAAAAAATGAAGTGCGTCCTACTCGCAGAAGTTTAACGTTAGATTGAAAGCGAGCATATCTTTAAAGCGCGGATAAAATTTTCCTCAGCAGGGTGAAGAAGAGCTACAAGAGTAGGTTACTATTTGTTTTGAATTATAACCAATACATTTCCTATGAATTTCTTAATTGACAATATTATATTTTAAATCATTTAAATTTGTTAAATTAGAAATTTACTTTAAGTCAAAGTTTCAATAGGTATATTTTTTATTATATTAAAATTTATATATATATATTATATATATATATATATATATATATATATATATATATATATATATATATATATATATATATATATATAATATATAATATATATCCTTTCTTATGTTTTCTCAAAACTTTAAAAAAAAATTTAATAAATAAAAATATTATTTTCTATATTTTAACACTTTACATGAAAATTTTAGAACAATTTATAATTTATATTTGAATTAATAAATAAAAATTTTTTAAACTATATAGATATTATAAATATATATATATATTTTATACGTATAATATTTATATATATATATAATATTATATATATATAATGATATATATATATATATATATATATTTATATAGTATATATATATAATATATTATATATATATATCGTATATATATATATTATATATATATAATATATTATATACGTGATGCGAGCATCGGTACAAAATTTGCTTAGCGATACGAGATACATCCGATAAATCACAAAAATTTACTATTAAGGATACGATACACTCCGATATCTTGCTTACTTCTTTGGCGATACCGGATTCCGATACATGTCTCGCCGAATCATGGTATCTGATCTACTTTAGATTGTAGAATTTATAAATTATAAGCGTTAAGGTTACATCTAAAACTTTAAGGTTGAAAAGATTGTTAATTGTACGTTAAGTTTTCTCTACAATATAGAAGTGATAAGCACAATAGCCAACCATTACATCAATGGTTTATTAAATTTTGCATATGCGGATTGAATTTAGTGCAAGTAATATCAAATACACGGATTGTGGCATTTTTGTATTAGGTTTTAATATCTGAATTTACAGTTTTTAACAGAAAACTATACATTGCCGTGCGCATCAGTTTCCGAGAAAATACAAATGGATATTTAAACAAATGTCCAAATAATTATATATAACTATTATATACTAATATATATAATATATATATATATATAATAATATCCATATATATATAATATATATATATATATATTATATATATATATATTATATATATTAAAATATATAATATATATAATATATATATATATATATATATATATATATATATACTTAATAGTTGCATACCCGCAACATAATAGTAATAAATACAACCCCTAAAATGTACTTTCCCCATGCTGGGATTGGATCTGGACCCTAGATGAGCGTGCAGGTGTTTTTAGAACCGCTACCACGAACGAGCTAAAAGAAGAGTTGTGATACTCTCTTGGTGAATACATCACAAAGGAGATCACCAGAGGGGTATCCGACAGCTTTCTTTAGCTCGTCCGTGGCGGTAGCGGTCTAAACACTGCAGCTCATCTGCTTAGGTCCCGGATGAATCCCAGCATGGGAAAGTCATTTTAGGGGTTGTATTTATTACTATATAATATATATATATATATATTATATAATATATTATATCTATATATATATATATATATATATATATATTATATAATAATATATATATGGGCGTTGGCAGGATTTGGCAGGGGCAGGGGGGCAGGGGGGACTTGACCCCTTCTGGCGAAATACAAAACTGAATTGCATAGATTCTTGCAGACGAGTTTTTTAAGGTTTATTAGTAGAAAAAACTGAAAAACAGATCACATCAAAATCGATAGATATGGGAGTAATTACTAATTACTAACATATTACAAACATTTTTTTTTATAGTTTTAATGTGTTTTCGTTTTTCATATTGGTTGAAGTCAACTAGCTTGTACTTTTTATGAGCAGCTCCTTCAGACAGTATTCTCCGTGGAACTCTAGTATGGTCGATAGCATTTGGCGGCTGAAAAAGTATAATATAAATATATTATTATATTTATATAATATTATATATAATAATATTTATATATATAATATATATATATAATATATATATATTTAATTATTATTATATATATTTATATATATATTTATACTATATATATATAATTATATATATAATATATATATATAATTATATTATATATAATATTATATATAATATATATATATATATATATTATATATATATTAATATATATATAATATTCATCAACCTTTGCCCCCCAATAATTTTGTACATTATATAATATATAATATATATATATAATTATATTTATATATATATATATATATATATATATAATATATATATATATATATATATATATAATATATATATATATATTAATATATTATATTATTATTATTATATAAGTTCTACAATTGTAAAAGAAAATGATGAGATAGTAAAATGTTTAGGAAACCTGATTTGGCTCATTGTCTGAATTTCTATTTAAAAATACCAACCCGCTAAACATTTCATCAGACAGTCCTGCCTTTTTAGGAGAGTGAATAATGCCTGCCAAACTGAAGAGTCTATCTACTGGTGCTGATGATGGTAGTGGGGTATTGTATATAAAAAAAAGGCAAAAAAAGAAAAAAAAAAAGAAAAAAAACACAGGAAACTGACTTAGCGATTCCAATTAATTCCTAGAGGCAACATAGCGACTTGAAAATTCGACAGTAAGTAGTTTAACACTTCAATAAAAGTTATACAATTTCATACGAGCCTTAAGCGTTCGAGCAAAACTGCGGATTAGACGGTTGGTAACTACTGAGGAGCGTCATTTTTTTGAAGAGTATTTTTGCGGAGCTCATTTTTTGAGAGGTATTTTTGAAGAGTCATTTCTGGGGAGTCATTTTGAGAGGAGGTTTTTTGAAGAGGTCATTTTTTGAGGTAATTTTTTTGAGGAGGTCATTTTTGAGGAGGTCATTTTTTGAAGAGGTCACTTTTTAAGGAGGTCATTTTTTGAAGAGGTCATTTTTTGAGAAGATCATTTTTTGAGCAGGTCATTTTTTGAAGAGGTCATTTCTTGGGGAGGTCATTTCTTGAGGAGGTAATTTTTTGAAGAGGTCATTTTTTGAGGTAATTTTTTTTTGGTCATTTTTGAAGAGGTCATTTTTTGAAGAGGTCATTGTTTGAGGAGGTCATTTCTTGAGGAGATCATTTTTTAAAGAAGTCAGTTTTTGAAGAGATTATTTTTTGAGGAGGTTATTTTTTAAAGAGGTCATTTTTTGAAGAGGTCATTTCTTGAGGAGTATTTCTTGCGGAGGTCTTCTTTTGAAGAGGTCATATTCTTGAGGAGGTCATTTTTTTTGAAAAGGTCATTTTTTAAGGTCATTTCTTGAGTAGGTTCATTTTTTGGAAGGAAGTCAGTTTTTTTAAGGAGGTCATTTCTTGAGGAGGTCATTTTTTGAAGGTCATTTTTTAAGGAGGTCATTTCTTGAGGAGGTCATATTTTGAAGAGGTCATTTTTTGGGGGTCATTTTTTGAAGAGGTCATTTTTTATGGAAGTCATTTTTTGAGGAGGTCATTTTTTGAAGAGGTCACTTTTTAAGGAGGTCATTTTTTGAAGAGGTCATTTTTTGAGGAGGTCATTTCTTGAGGAGGTCATTTTTGAAGAGGTCATTTTTTGAGGAGGTCATTTTTTGAGGAGGTCATTTTTTGAAGGAGGTCATTTCTTGAGGAGGTCATTTTTTGAGAGGTCATTTTTTGAGGAGGTCATTTCTTGAGGAGGTCATTTCTTAAAGAGGTCAATTTTTAGGAAGATCATTTTTTTGAAGAGGTTTAATTTTGAGGAGTCATTTCTGAGAGGTCTCATTTTTTGAGGAGGTCATTTCTTGAGGAGGTAATTTTTTGAAGAGGTCATTTTTTGAGGAGTCATTTTTTGAGAGGTCTTTTTGAAGAGGTCATTATTTAGAGGTCATTTTTGAGGAGGTCATTTCTTTGAAGAGGTCATTTTTTTAAGGAGGTCATTTCTTGAGGAGGTCATTTTTTGAAGAGGTCATTTTTTGATGAGGTCATTTCTTGAGGAGGTCATCTTTTGAAGAGGTCTTTTTTGAGGAGGTCGTCTTTTCTTGAGGAGGTCATTTTTTGAGAAGGTCATTTTTTGAGGAGGTAATTTAAATTGGAGGAGGTCCAGTTTTTTGAAGAGGTCATTTTTTAAGGAGGTCATTTCTTAAGGTGGTCATTTTTTGAAGAGGTCATTTTTTGAGAAGGTCATTTTTTGAGGAGGTCATTTTTTGAAGAGGTTATTTTTTGAGGAGGTCATTTCTTGAGGAGGTCATTTTTGAAGAGGTCATTTTTGAGGAGGTCATTTTTTGAGAAGGTCATTTTTGAGGTCATTTCTTGAGGAGGTCATTTTTTGAAGAGGTCATTTTTGAGGAGGTCATTTTTTGAAGAGGTCATTTTTTGAGGAGGTCATTTCTTGAGGAGGTCATTTTTTGAGAAGGTCATTTCTTGAGGAGGTCATTTTTTGAGAGGTCATTTTTTAAGGAGGTCATTTTTTGAGTATGTCTTTTTTGAGGAGGTTATTTTTTGAGGAGGTCGTTTATGGAAGTCATTTCTTGAGAGGTCATTTTATAAGGAGGTCATTTCTTGAAGAGGTATTTTTTGAGGAGGTCATTTCTTGAGGTGGTCATTTTTTTGAAGGGCATTTTTGAGGAGGTCATTTCTTGAGAAGGTCATTTTTGGAAGAGGTCATTTTTGAGTGAGTCATTTTTTTGAGGAGGTATTTTTGAGGAGGTCCATTTCTGAGGAAGGTCATTTTTTGAGGAGTCATTTTTTGAGAGGTCTTTCTTGAGAGGTCATATTTTGAAGAGGTCATTTTTTGAGGAAGGTCCTTTCTTGAGGAGGTCATTTTTTTTTGAGGAGGTCATTTTTTTGAAGGAGGTCATTTTTGAGGAGGTCATTTTTGAAAGAGGCTCTTTTTTGAGAGGTCATTTCTTGAGGAGGTCATTTTTTTAAGAGGTCATTTTTTGAGGAGGTCATTTTCTGAAGAGGTCATTTTTGAAAGAGGTAATTTTTTTTGAGGAGGTCATTTCTAGGAGGTCATTTTTTTGAAGAGGTCTTTTTAAGGGGTTTTCTTGAGGAGGTCATATTTTGAAGAGGTCATTTTTTAAGGAGGTCTTTATTGAGGAGGTCATTTTTGAAGAGGTCATTTTTTGATAAGGTCATTTTCTTGAGGAGGTCATTTTTTTGAAGAGGTCATTTTTTGAGAGGTCATTTCTTGAGGACGGTCATTTTTTGAAAAAGGTCATTTTTTAAAGGAGATCATTTCCTTGAGGAGGTCATTTTTTGAAGAGGTCTTTTTTGAGGGGTCATTTTTTAAGGTGGTCATTTTTTGAAGAGGTCATTTTTTGAGGTATTTTTTGAAAGGTCCATTTTTTTTTTAAGGAGGTCATTTCTTGAGGAGGTCATTTTTTGAAGAGGTCATTTTTTAAGGAGGTCATTTCTTAAGGTGGTCATTTTTTGAAGAGGTCATTTTTTGAGAAGGTCATTTTTTGAGGAGGTTCATTTTTTTGAAGAGGTTATTTTTTGAGGAGGTCATTTTTTGTGGGGGGTTTTTTTGAAGAGGTCATTTTTTATGTGAGGGAAGGGATCATTTTTTTGGAAGAGTCATTTTTTTGAGGAGGTATTTCTTGGGGGTCATTTTTTTGAAGAAGGTCATTTTTTGAGGTCATTTTTGAAGAGGTCATTTTTTGAAGGTCATTTCTTGAGGAGGTAATTTTTTGAAGAGGTCATTTTTTGAGGAGGTCATTTCTTGAGGAGGTCATTTTTTGAAGAGGTCATTTTTTGAGGAGGTCATTTCTTGAGGAGGTCATTTTTTGAAGAGGTCATTTTTGAGGAGGTCATTTCTGAGGGGGTCTTTTTGTGAGGAGGTCTATTGAGGAGGTCATTTTTGAGGAGGTCATTTTTTGAAGAGGTCATTTTTTAAGGAGGTCATTTCTTGAGGAGGTCCTTTTTTGAAGAGGTCATTTTTTGAGGAGGTCATTTTTTGAGGAGGTTTCATTTTTTGAAGAGGTTATTTTTTGAGGAGGTTTCTTGAGGAGTCATTTTTTGAAGAGGTCAATTTTTGAGGAGGAGTATTATTTGAAGAGGTCATTTTTTTGAGGAGTCATTTCTTGAGGAGGTCATTTTTGAAGAGGTCATTTTGAGGAGGTCATTTTTGAGGAGGTCATTTTTTGAGAGGTCATTCTGAGGAGGTCATTTTTTTGAAGAGGTCATTTTTTGAAGGAGGTCATTTTTTTGAAGAGGTGCATTTTTTGAGAAGGTATTTCTTGAGGAGGTCATTTTTTTGAAGAGGTCATTTTTTGAGGAGGTCAATTTTTGAGGAGGTCATTTTTTGAAGAGGTATTTTTTGAGGAGGTCATTTTTGAAGAGGTCATTTTTGAAGAAGGTCATTCTGAGGAGGTCATATTTTGAAGAGGTCATTTTTTGAGAGTCATTTCTTGAGGAGGTCATTTTTTGAAGGGTCATTTCTTGAGGAGGTCATTTTTTTTTGAATGAGGTCATTTTTTTAAGGAGTCATTTTTTAAGGTGTTATTTTTTGAAGAGGTCATTTTTGAGAAGGTCCATTTTTTGAGGAGGTCATTTTTTGAAGGTTATTTTTTGAGGAGGTCATTTTTTGAGGAGGTCATTTTTGGAAGAGGTCCATTTTTTGAGAGGTGTCATTTTTTGAAGAAGGTCATTTTTTGAGAGGTTCATTTCTTGAGGAGGTCATTTTTTGAAGAGGTCAATTTTTGAGGAGGTCATTTTTGAGAGGTCATATTTTTTTTTGAGGAGGTTATTTTCTTGGAGGTCATTTTTGAAGAGGTCATATTTTGAGGAGGTCATTTCTTGAGGAGGTCATTTTTTGAAGAGGTCATTTTTTGAGGAGGTCATTTCTTGAGGAGGTCATTTTTTGAAGAGGTCATTTTTTGAGGAGGTCATTTCTTGAGGAGGTCAATTTTGAAAGAGTCATTTTTGAGGATGGTCATATTCTTGGGCAAGGTCATTTTTTGAAGAGGTCATTTTTTTGAGGTCATATTTTGAGGAGGTCATTTTTGAAGAGAGGTCATTTTTTGAGGAGGTCATTTCCTGAGGAGGTCATTGTTTTGAAGAGGTCATATTTTTTGAGGGGGTCATTTCTTGGAGGTATTTGTTGGAGGTCATTTTTTGGGGAGGTCATTTTTTGAAGAGGTTTCATTTTTTGAGGAGGTCATTCTTGGGGGTCATTTTTTGAAGAGGTCTCATTTTTTAGGAGGTCATTTCTTGAGGAGGTCATTTTTTGGAGAGGTCTTTTTTGAGGAGGTCATTTCCTTGAGGAGGTCATTTTTTTGAAGAGGTATTTTTAAGGAGGTCATTTCTTGAGGAGGACTTTTTTGAAGAGGTCATTTTTTGAGGAGGTCATTATTTGAGGAGGTCATTTTTTGAAGAGGTCATATTTTTTGGAGGAGGTCATTCTTGAGGAGGTCATTTTTTGAGGGGGTCAATTTTTTGAGGAGGTAATTTTTTGTAAAGAGGTCATTTTTTGAGGAGGTCATTCTTTTTAGGAGGTCATTTTTTGAAGAGGTCATTTTTTGAGGAGGTCATTTCTTAAGGAGGTATTTTTTGAAGAGGTCTTTTTTGAGGAGGTCATTTTGGGGAGGTCATTTTTTGAAGAGGGTCATTTTTAAAGAGGTCATTTCTTGAGGAGGACATTTTTGAGGAGGTCATTTCTTTAGGAGGTCATTTTTTGAGGTGGTTAATAGTACTACTACAATAATAATAGCACTACAACTATAATACACTACTACTACTACTATACTACTTACTACTATACTACTATACAACTACTATCTAATACTATACTAATACAATGATAGTAATAGCTTATAATAATTAATAATAATAATAATAAAAGAATAATATTAAATAATAATTAATATATAATATATATTAATATAATAATAATAATATAATAATATAAAATCATAATATAATAATAATAATAATATAATAATGAAATAATAATAATAATATATATAATGAATATAATAATAAGTAAATAAAT
>JABUQX010007564.1:17500-26423 GCA_015478945.1 Trachelipus rathkii | reverse complement strand
CGGATGTACTTTCCAAACTGCTCGTTATATTTAAATACGCTAAGTCTATTTGTCCTATAGACTTGCGTCGTAAAAAAAATTTGGTAAACTGGTCCTAATTGTTTGAAGATTCTGTTTTGTTAGTCGATTGTGAATGGTGTTTAAATTGCATCATGTCTTAAATGATTCTCTCAACAGTGTAGTTTAGGTCACTAATCTTGGCGTGGCCCTGGCTGACTTAGATACGAATGTGAAAACAATGAACCAGTCAACAGGTAAATATTGATCAAACTTGATTAGTGTCCTAAAACATTGTCCTTCTACTAATATCCAGTTAAAGTTAGAATGGCCATCCTACTAAAATCCAGAATAACAGGATAGTTATATTTTCAATGATGTCTGATGCTAATTTTTCGTTGCTTAAAAACGCTCGAACTTTGAACATCTTGAATTGAATTGTTAATAAAGGAGTTCGAGGCTAGGTTTTCGGTAAGCGTTCTTACAGAAACTTGGCTTGACAAGGCTTGTGAGTTTGGATTTATTCTGGAGGGTTATAGGTATTGATAATCATTGTAACAAACATTGAAGCGGAATTAAAGTTTTTTTTTTTTTTGTCCTTAAGGCTGTTCGTCTGCTGTGTTGGAACAGATTGTACGATAAATGAACTATTTCATGTTTACGCACTGAAGATCCAGTATTATCAATTCGATTTTTTGCTGTTATCAATATATGGCCCTTCAAGTGTTCGATTAGCTCAGTTTAGTGAAATTTTTTCATATGTTGACCAGTGATTAATAAATGCAGAAAAACTGTTGTTATTGGTGACATAAATATAAATCTTATAAATCCCCTATACTTTGCCTTCTTATGACGTATATGCACACACACACACCACACACACACACACACACACCACACACACAAACACACACACACACACCCACACACACACACAACCAACACACACACACACACAACATGCACCACACACACACACACACACACACAACATATTATATATATATTTATATATATAATATATATATTATATATAATATATATATTTCTTTATTTTATGAAACTATATATATATATTAATATATATAGTAGTATTCCTACGTTTTGACCCTAGCACCCTTTCGATATGAAGGAATAGAGATATTTGCTTCAAACTTGGAATATAATCTATGTATGGGTTAAGCTCGAAACAGGGTAAATTTCAAGTCTCTAGGATGTATATAGAGGGGGGTCGCCCCCGAGGGTCGACGTAAATATTGCGCTTACGCCCTTGTTGCGGATGAGATTAGGCCTAAATCGGGTTGACCGACCGACCACCTGGAGGTCAGACAGACCGAAGGTCTGTCTGGCCGACAGACACAGACCGAAGGTCTGTGTTTGTCTGTTTGTCTGTTTGTATTATTATTATTATTATTATTATTATTATTATTATTATTATTACGTCGAAGAAGTGATCCCCGAAGGGGATCACTTCTGAGTTGTTTTTTAAACCCTTCTGCGTTACCTTCTGCGCCTCTGCTTCAGCGCCTCCTTCGCCTTCGAGTTCAATTCCGGTTCAGTCTCCTTCAGAGACTTCTGCAGCGACTCTGCGTTTGGCTCGCCTCCTTAGCGCTTGCTTCTACAGCAGCAGCAGCAGCTCCGACTCCTACTCCGGCTCCGGGAAAATTGCATGACCCCACGACTCCGACTTTTTTTTTTTTTGCATTCCGCCTCTGTCGTCCGCCCCGGTTTCTTTCTTCGCACCGTTCTGACTCCGACTCCGAGTTAATAAAACATTCGTATAACAACAATGTTGGTGTCCTTATATAGGTTATCGAACTCATAGATCTCGAATATGATAGTTATAAGACCTTATAGGGTGCATAGGACCCCCCATTAGGGGGATCCTGACTGAAAAAAAAGCACAGAGTGCATAACAGAGGAAGAAGGAGGAGGAATGAAGAAGGAAAGAGTGGAGAAGGAGTTTGACTCAGAGGAGTAGGAGTTGACAGCTGCACCGGTGCTGGCGCCGGTGCGGTGCCGACGTTATTAAATATTTAGTGAATGAACAATATGCGTCTTGTATAATGTATTGGATCTGTAAATTTTCCGAAAATAATTGGTTTACAGAACCATCAAGAAAAAATAAAAAAAAAATAAATAAATAAATAAAATTTCTTATTCTTTTTGTTTATAACTTACAAATTTACGTTTTCACATACCCTAAAGCAGTAAATCAGTAAATCAAACCACTATCCAACCACCATCCTGCCACCCTCCTGTCCATCCTTGATCTATTGATCTATTGATCTATTGATTCAAGTCATATTTTTTACTAAAATTGTAACCGTTTTACATACCCTAAAGCAGTAAATCGGTAAATCAAACCACCATCCAACCACCATTCCTGCCCACCCTCCTTCTATTCCTTGACTATTTGATCTATGATTCAAGTCACATTTTCGAGTATCATTTTGGATAAACATAACATAAAATCAAGTTCTTTATACAAAAATCAATCAATATATGTTGACGTAAAACAAAGTTTCACATTAATAAAGCTTACTTAGTATCATCTTAACTATGAATATAACCCACAAACGACAAACTTAGCACACCTTAAACATGAATAAACTGTTAACGTAACAAAGTTCCACACTTAACAACAGTAAAGTAACTAACATAGCATACAAAAACGTAACCTATTCACGCTTTGTCAAGCATATCTCTAACATAACGATGTTAATTTACACTAACATGGTAATATTAAACTAAAATTTATCACAACATGGTAATTATCATACAGAGCAGCGAAAGTATGCTAACGTAACAAAGTTTCCACATCAATTAAAGCTAACATATCGTTACATGAAAACTATGAAAATAATGTACAAAGACAAACCTATCACACCTTAAATAACGAATAAACTGTAAACATTAACAAAGTTCCACACTTAACACCATTAAAGCAACTACATAGCATACAAAAAACGTAACTTATTCACATTTTGTCAGCATAACTCTAACATAACGATGTTAACTTACACTAACACAGTAACATTTAAACTAAAATTCTCACAACATTGTTAATTATACTGATCAACGAATATACTCTAACGAAATAAAGTTTCCACATCAATAAAACTAACATAAGCGTAAACAGAACAAAAATAAGAAAATAATGCCACAAAAAACCTAAACACAACTTACACCACAAATAAACTGTTAACATTAACAAAGTTCCACACTTAACACAGTAAAACAAACTTAAACATGGTAGTGCAAAACGTAACCTATTCATATTTTTTCAAGCATATCTCTAACATATTAACGGTTTAATCTTACACTGACACAGTAACACTTAACTAAAATTTATCACAACATTGCGTGAATTTATACTGATCAAACGAATGTATACTCTAACATAATAAAGTTTCCACACCAATAAAACTAACATAGCGTAACATGAACTAAGAAATAATGTACAAAGACAAACCTACACACTTACACACAAAATAAACTGTTAACATTAAACAAAGTTCCACACTTAACACCAGCAAAGCAACTAACATGGTATGTGCAAAAACACCTAAATCTTACTTATTTCAAGCATATCTCTAACATATTAACATTAACTACACTGACACAGTAACATTTAACTAAAAATTTATCACAACATTGGTTAATTATACTGATCAACGAATATACTCTAACGTAATAAGTTTTCCACATCAATAAAACTAACATAGCGTAAACATGAACTAAGAAATAATGTACAAGACAAACCCAACACAACTTACACACGAATAAACTGTTAACATTAAACAAAGTTCCACTGAGTTCTTTATATTACTAACTAAACGAAATATTGCTAACATAACAAGGTTTCACATAAATCAAGCAAAACATAGCATCATATGAACTAGGAAAATGTACACCGACAAACCTAACACAACTTTACTCCCTAATAAACTGTCATCATTTATTAAAGTTCCTCACTTAACACCAGGTAAAGTAACTAACGTTTACACAAAACGTAACCTATTCATACTCTTTCCAAGCATATCTCTAACATATTAAAGTTAATCTTACATTGACACAGTAACATTTTATCAAAAAATGTCACATAAACCTGACCGATTATCATTACAGACCAACGATATAGCAAACGTAAACAAAGTTTTTTTACATATCATAGAAATATTTACAAAAATTATCAAACCTACCCAAATAACAATATCTCTTTTTAGACTCCGTCCCCCTTTCAGAAAATACCAATCTAAACATGAAAAATGATTTTATGCTATAACCATTTGCATAAAAAGTGATGCAATACTTATTATATTTGACCCTCTGACAGGAATATGAGCAATGTAGCAGTCGATTCGGTTTACGATTAAATTTAAATGACACATCGTTGGGAATACGAAAACTCCTCGGTGAAAGATATTCAACAAACAAGCGTAGAGTGCAGGAATGTCATCGTATCACACTGCGAAAAACTATCCTACTGAAGAAAATAGTGTATAAACAAAACTGACTGTAAAAATTCTTTCTTATAAACCCATTAAAGAAAGTAAACAAGAATACGACGTACGACGAGCCATATCAGTTCAAAAAGGTATATATTCTCGTAGACAAAACAACAACAACAACAATAACATAGCACAAAATGAGTTCTTTATATACTAACCAACGAAAATATGCTAACATAACAGTTTTCACATTAATAAAGCTACCATAGCATCATATGAACTAAGAAAATAATGTACAAACACAAACCTAACACAACTTAAGCACAATAAACTGTTAGCATTAACAAAGGTCCACAACTTAACACCTGTAAAAGTAACTAACACTGCATACAAAACGTAACCTATTCATACTTTTTCTAAAGCATATCTCTGGCATATTAAGTTTAATTTTACATTGACCACAGTAATATTAACAAAGAAATTTATCATAAACCTTGTTTAATTATCCATACAGACCCACGAATAACTGTAAACATAACAAGTTTTATTCAAACATAACACAAAAATAAGTTCTTTATATACTAACCATCGAGTATATGCTAAACGTAACAACGTTTTACATTAATAAAGCTAACATAACATAACCTGAACTAAGAATATAATGCTACAACGACAACCTAACACACCATACGTACGAATAAACTACTAACATTAACAAACTCCAGCACCTTAACAACAGTAAAGTACATAACACTTTCGTACAAAACGTAACCTATTCACACTTTTCAAGCATATCTCTAACTTATCAATGTTAATTTTACATTAACATCGTAATATTAAAAAAAGTTTTAGAAAACCGTCTAATCATCAACTTACAAAGAATATAAATGCTGACGTAAAAATGGTTTTACATCAACATCGTAACATTAACAAAAAATTCGTCATAACCTCGTCTAAAATATCATAATCCCAGCGAATAATCGCAAACATAACAAAGTTTTAACCAAACATAAAAAAATAACAAAAATTTAAATCTTGACATAACATAAAAATAAGTTCTTTGATAAAATATCACAGTAAAGCTAATAGTTTACTGATTTTTAAAGCAGTAAATCAGTAAATTCAGTAAATCAAACCACCCATCCCTGCAGTCCCCTATCCATCCACCCACCTGTGATCTATTGAACTATTGATCAAGTCATATTTCGAGTAACATTTTGGATAAACATAACATAAAAATAAGTTCTTATATACTGACCTACGAATATATGCTTAACCAACAAAGTTTTTAGCATCAAAAAAGCTAACAAATCATAACCGCGACTAGGAATATAATGTACAAATGCAAACCTAACATACCTTCGCGTATGAAAATCAGCTAACATCTTGAAAAATTCCCTACTGATTCAGTAAAGTAGCTAACAGTCGTACAATACTCGATATTTCCCACTTTTCGAGCATATGAACAAACAGGTTAAAGCCGTATATAATCTAACAAAATCCCTTAACCAAAGTAACCAATCTATCAAAGATACCACCATCTTGAACTATTGAATTGACACTAGGTCTTCATCAAAGTATCACTCGTTTCGAGTATAACACATTGAACCATGAATAAACGTAGACATTAGCAAAATTCTAAGGCAAACCTAACATTACTCAACAAAAACTTAACCTAGGCTCACGTTTCTAACACATCATCGTCAGTTAACACAGTAATATCTTACAAAAACTCATTATTTCTCAAACAAATCAGTGTTATTTCCACATTGCATAGTAATATTTAACATAACGTACCTAACTTACGAATAAACAGCTTTTCATTAACAAGAGTATCTAAAAGCAACACATACCTTCCGAAGAAAACCCAGGGGGGCGTGCGCCCCTCTTGAAAGGGTGTGAATCCTGCAAGGGGGGATCACCCCGAAGGGGTGTAAGCGTGCTTTATTTTATTTTTTATGGCTTATGTTTCAGCCCTTCGGGCTGAGGCCAAAAGCCCGCTTACATCCCTTCGGGTGATCCCCCTCTCGGCCCTCTCAGGATTCACACCCTTTCAAGGGGCGCATCCCCCTGGGTTTTCTCTCGGAAGGTAATGTGTTGCTTTAGATACTCTTGGTTAATGAAAACTGTTTATTCGTAAGTTAGGTACGTTATGTTAAATATTACTATGACAATGTGGAAATAACACTGATTTGTTGTTAGAGGAAATGATGAGTTTTGTAAGATATTACTGTGTTAACTGACGATGATGTGTTAGAAAACGTGAGCCTAGTTTAAGTTTTTGTTGAGTAATTTTAGTTGCCTTAGAATTCTGCTAATGTCTACGTTTATTCATAGGGCAAATGATGTTATACTCGAAAGAGTGACACTTTGATGAAGATAATGTCAATTCATAGTTCAAGATGGTGGTATCTTGATAGATTTGCTACTTTTGTTAAGGATTTTGTTAGATAATACGGCTTTACCTGTTGTTAATATGCTCGAAAAGTCGGAACATATCAGTATTGTACGACCCTGTTAGCTACTTTTACCTTGAATCAGTACGGGAATTTTTCAGGATGTTAGCTGATTATTCATACGCGAGGTATGTTTGGGTTGCATTTGTACATTATATTCCTATGTTCGCGGTTATGTTTGTTAGCTATTGATGCAAAATTTGTTGTTAAGCTATATATTCGTAACGTCAGTATATTAAAGAACTTATTTTTATGTTATGTTATCCAAAATGATACTGGCGAAATATGACTGATCAATATTCAATAGATCACAGGCGGGTGGGATGGATAGGGGACTGCAGGGGAAATGGGTGGTTGATTTATGATTTACTGATTACGCTTTAAAAAATCAGTAAACTATTTACGCTTTACTGTGATATTTTATTCAAAGAAACTATTTTTATGTTATGTCAGGAATAAAATTTTGTTATTTTATGTTATGTTTGGTTAAACTTTGTTATGTTTGCGATTATTTGCTGGATTATGATATTAGACGAGGTTATGAATAAATTTTTTGTTAAATGTTACGAAGTTGATGTAAAACATTTGTTACGTCAGCATTATATCTTTGTAAGTTATGATGATTAATTACATTCTTATACTGAAACTTTTGTAAATATTACGATGTAATGTAAAATTAACATTGATATGTTAGAGGTATGCTTGAAAAAGTTGAATAGGTTACGTTTGTACGAAGTGTTAGGTACTTTACTGTTGTAAGTGCTGAAGTTTGGTTAAGTTTAGTTAGTTTATTCGTACGTATGGGTGTGTTAGGTTGTCGTTGTACATTATATTTCTTAGTTCAGGTTATTTATGTTAGCTTTATTAATGTAAAAAAACGTTGTTACGTTAGCATATTTTTATACTCAGATTGTTAGTATATAAAGAAACTTATTTTTGTGTTATGTATTGATAAAACTTTGTTATGTTTACATTTATTCGTTGGTCTGTATGATAATTAAACAAGGTTATGATAAATTCTTGCTTAAATATACTGTTCAATGAAAATTAACGTATAATATTGCTAGAGATATGCCTTGGAAAAAGTATTGAATAGGTTACGTTTTTAGCAGTGTTAGTTACTTTACAGGTGTTAAATGTGTGGACCTTTGTTAATGCTAACAGTTTATTCGTGCTTAAGTTGTTAGATTTTGTCCTTGTACATTATTTTCTTAGTCCATATGATGCTATGTTAGCATTATTAATGTGAAAACCTTGTTAGTTAGCGTATGTTCGTTGGTTAGTATATAAAGAACTCATTTTGTGCTAAGTATTGTTGTTGTTTTGTTGTTGTCTAACGAGAATAATACCCCTTTTGAACTTGATATGCGCTCGTTCGTACGTCGCGTATTCTTGTGTTACTTCTTATCTGATGGGCTTAAAGAAAGAATACTCATTACATTTTAAGGGTTGTTATACACTATTCTTTCAGTAGATAGTTTCGCAGTCGGTGATACGATGAACACTCCCTGCAATCTCTTACGCTTGTTGTATATCTCACGAGGAGTTCGTTATTCCAACTGAGTGTCATTTATATTTAATCGTGAACCGAATGGCGACCTGCTACATTGCTCATATTCCTGTCAGAGGGTCAAGTTCGGTAAGTGTTAGATTAATGCTATGTTCCCTGACTATAGCCATAAAATCATTTCTCATCAGGAGAAATTGATATTTCTGATAGGGACGGAGTCTAAAAAGAGATAATGTTATTTGGGTAAGGTTATTGATAAATTTTTGTTAAATATTAGTATGATAAATGTAAAAAACTTTGTTACGTTTGCAGTTATCCTTTGGGGATTATGATAGTTAGTATGGTTATGACACATTTTTTGAAAAATGTTACTGTGTCAATGTAAGATTAACGTTAATATTTAGAGATATGCTTGGAAAAAAGTATGAATAGTTACGTTTTGTATGTAAAGTTAGTTACTTTACTGGTGTTAAATGAGGAACTTTGTTAATGTTAACAGTTTATTA